>PVJS01005845.1:45000-62390 GCA_004027185.1 Glis glis
TGAGTTACTCCTAGGAATTTTATCTGGGACCTAATCAGGGCACATTCACTGTGTTTGGTGGGATTTTGGTGATTCCTATGTGGCGTGGTTCTTTTATAAATGGGGATGTTCTCCACAGTCACCCTGCCTCCTCTCATCACTGTAAGTATACATAGAGCAGAAGCCTTTCCATCTTCATTCATGAGTCTCTCCACATGAGTTGCCGTGTTTTGGTCCAGGACATATTCATGAGGTTCTAGACTTTTCATCCTCATTGAATGTGACTTTTGGGGTATCATCAATTTGCATCTGTGAGGAAAATTATGACAATAGAGCAAACTGTGTTACATTTCAGGGGTCAGGGAACTATGGCCCATGGAACATAGATATTTTGTGATACTCTTTAAGAAAAAAAAAGCTTATAGACTTCTGGTGTGTCAAGTTACTTGTCAAAATTATTTTTCTATGGCCCTTCTTGACCCAACTAATGCCATGTGGGTAGAATTTACTTCTCTACCTGTTTTCTTTGTGTCTGACCATGTGACTTGCTTTGGCCAGTTGTGGGCGGAAGAGATAGCATACCCCTTCTAACATAGAACCTTAAGAAGCATTGCCTTTCTGTTCACTCTTCTTGTGCTTTGACCACTCAACCATGACAAAAATAAACACTGGGCAACTTCTGGACCCCAAATGAGAAGAGCCTGTCATGTGCTTCTAACACAGTTGTGGTCAAGAGTAGACCACATATAGAATGGTGGTCCCATAAAGTTATATCAACTAGTGATGTTGCCATCTTAGTTTAAGTATATTCCTCTATGACATTTGCACAATGACAAAATTGCCTAGTGATGTGGTTTCACAGAATGTATCCCTGTCGTAAAGTGACATATGACTGTACATCAAGCATATCTCAACCCAAACCACAGCATGGGCCAAGCCTGGGTGATACTAGCTAAGCTCAGCAGAGACCTAATGCTCATGCAGAAAGATCCATGACAGATAAAAGAATGTGTTTATAAGCCACTGTGTGATTTAATTAAAATAGTCAGTCTTTGTCCCCAGCTCTTAGCACAGAGCTCCTAAATTTCTTAGAGCTTACTGTATTTTATGTGCTATTAATAGGTCTCATGTTGGGGTGGGGGCTAGGTATCTTCAAGATGAAGGCTGGTCTCCAGACAAAAAAAACACATGTGATTAGAGCGTTAGAAATTTCAGTACCACACCCCAGACTCTGGGGAGAGAGAGGGTTTGGAAATGGAGTTCACCAATGACCAATGATTTAACAAATTATGCCTTCATAATGAAACCTCTATAAGAAACCTTTAACAATTACATTCAGAGCACTTCTGGGTTGGTAAACCCATTAATGTGCTGGGAGTGTGGTGCACTCACAGAGAGAGCATTCAAATTCTGTATATCCATCCCCCCCAATTCTTTCCCATATGCCCCTCTCCATTTGGTTGTTCCCATGTCATATCCTTTATAATAAACCAGTAATTTTTTAAGTAAAACACTTTCTTGGTTTCTGTGAGTGGTTCTACAACATTATCAAATCTGAGGAGGGGGTCATGGGAACCCCTGAATTTCTAGTGTGCTGGGAAGAAGTGGGAGTAGCTGACCACTTCATTTTTGACTGGTGTTTGAAATAGAGGCAGTCTTAACCTGTGGATTCTGTGTTAACTCTAAAAGTAGGTATCAAAATTAAATTGTTAGTACTCAGTGAATACAATTGATATAAAAATGGCATGCATTTGGTGTCAGAAAAAAATCAATGCACTAAGTTTGGGGGACATTTGTTACACAGCATTATTGCAACATAAATCTGACAAATGCAAAGAACTATTTCTACGTGGAATTTAAAAAGAAAACTATATACTGAAATACATTTGATTAATCCACTGCAAATTTAGGCATAAAATTTCTGAGCATCTTTAATATAATCTTGATGTACATAGATTTATGCAAGGCAAGCTGAATGATTAGTCAAAGAAGGCAAACATGAGGATGTCCTAAGACATTTTAGCTCATCACCCCAACCAAAACTGTGAGGTAAATATTGTATAGAGATAGTGGAGTAATACTTAAAACCATTTTCATTTATATTTTAGTGATTAAACTTGTAGGATTTTGTTTTTTTTTAAAGAGACTAAAAAGAGCATAACAGCACTATATATAAAACTAGGCAAAGCTTGATGAAAGGGTAAAGAACTTGGTAGAGTTTATTTTTTCTTTTCTTTCTTTTTTTTTTTTTTTTTTGCGGTACCGGGGATTGAATCCAGGGGTGTTCTACCTCCGCGCTACACCCCCAGCCCTATTTTTTTATACTTTATTTTGAAACCAGGTCTCACGAAGTTGCAGAGGGCCTCACTAAGTAGAGAGAGAGAGAGAGAGAAAGAGGGAGAGAGAGAGAGAGAGAGAGAGAGACAGAGCGCTGAGGCTGGCCGCGAACCCGGATCTTTCGGTCTCCACCTCCCAAAGTACAGGGATTACAAGTGTGCACCACCACGCCCGGCTAGAGTTTATTTTTTTATTTATGCTTTAGCCATAAGACATAAAAGCCACAATGTTCTATATGGGACCTACTCTAATATATTTAGTAGGAAATAATTTTCATATGGTGTGTGTGTGTGTGTGTGTGTGTGTGTGTGTGTGTGTGTGTTACTGGGGATTGAACTTAGGGAAATTATACCACTGAACTATACCCCTAGCCCTTTTTATTTTTTATTTGGAAGCCGGGTCTCACTAAGTTGCTGAGAGACTTGCAAAGTTGCTGGGGCTGGCTTTGAACCTGTCGCAACCTCCCAAGTACTGGGATTACAGGCATGCGTTAGCACGCCTGGCTTCTTTACCTTTCATATTTTTTAAATGTTGTTCTTCTCCTGTGATCTATTTTTTTCTGAGATATTGTAGGTTTTTAATGAGTCAGGGATATTTTTATGGGTAACTGTTAAGGTCCCAAAGCAAGGCACATATGTAGAAGTGCAGCCTATCTAAGAGAGTTTCTAACTGCGAGTGATCTAAGTTTATTGAGCCTCAGGAATACCCTCCTGTGAGGGACGTGGTCTTGAGAATGCCATAGGATAAAAAGTTCCAGGGAATTCTCTATTCACAAGAAGCACCTTTACAGTTGATATTCTGAGCAAAAATTCTGTTCTCTCTCTGGAAATCCATTAGAAGAGACGCAAACAATGGAGCCAGATTAAGTCCTTTCAAGAAGTGCCACAGAATGAAGGTTTGTTCAATACAGACAGGAATTTGCTAGAGAGTTGGGGTGGCATGGAATCCATTTAAGGCATTGTAATTAATGAAAACTCAAATAGCCTATTGAAAAAGTGGCTTTCACTGAACAATGGTGGCCTGTCTTAGTAGCATCACAGAGCTGAAGGAGAATGGAACAAAGGTTTACTGAATATCTGAGCCAGATACTCTGGATCCCTTTGGAGTGACACATCTGAATATTTCATTTTAATAAATTGCATCTGATGTGAAAATACACTAAAGTGCAAACAACAAGTGAGTCTTGGGTTCAGAAACACATCCTACCTTACTTAGTCCATGAATAGATGTACTAAAAGGCGCGAAAGAACACATATCCCATCTCACCACAATTTTACAGTTCCCACTTTTGAAGGTGTGTGTATTCAAGCGATACATAAGGATGAATTCTTGTGCAAGGTTTACTGCTTGTCTAACTCTATGGAAACCTCTGCTTCGTTAATAGGGTCTCAAGGTATTTTGTTTTAATGGCCCACCAGTGTTTTTCTTCATCTTCATTGCTCTCATAGAAATGGCTCTCTCCGTCTGAGACATGCATCTTTGGTGTGGGCCACTCCCCAGGCTTCCTCTGGGAAGTGGCCCCAGTCCCCAGAACAGGACTCTTCACAGTCAGCAGAGTCAGGCCCTCATTTGGCCACTTGGACTCCTTCCAAGCGTTGCTAAGTGACATCTGTGGTGGAGCTGCTCCCTAATAGGCTCTCTTCTGAAACCCAGGAATTCATTATTCTATTCTCAAGAAGTCTGTGAGAACCAAAACCAAAACCCAAATCTGGCAGGCTTCGTTTCTTCTTCAGAAATCCAGGGACCTCTGCAGACCCCCGGCCATCTTTACTCTGCTGCCCTCTGCTTGGTTCAGCCTGACTCTGCTACTCTCTCCATCGCGGCTTACAGCCCTGTCCTGCCTTCCCTGGGCTCCACTATTGGCCCTGTGGTCCCTGAGTGGAGGGAGTTTATTTGCTCTCATTTCCAGAGACAAGTGTGTATTTAAAAGACCCAAAGGAGACAGGCCAGAGGGCTCTTCTCCCTTCTGAATCTCAGGGGCCCAGCTGCACGTGCACCTCTCTGTGCAAAGGGAGTCCTGAGATCTTTATTTTGTATCTGTCTCATGGCGGTTTTCTCCATTTGCTGTGAGATACCACTGGGACATTAAAAGTGGGGCCAAACCCAACTCGTTTTCCTGATTTCAAGTAGGAAAGGGGCGACTTTTTATCTTAAAATTTTTTTTTTAATTTTATAGTTTAAAGCTGGCATGCAGGCTCCATGGCTGGAGGTTACTTTATTCCTCTGACATAGATGACTGAGAAGCCTTGGAACATAAATATATGCAATAAGCCAATAATTCTGCCTGCCTTGCTGCTGCTCCTACAGGGTATCTCCGAGCTGGCAAACAGAAGGGTAATGGGAATTAGAAGGAGGGGAAAAACAGCAATAAAAATATAAATCAAAGATAGAAGGAAATCCATTTGCTCCTTGGCAGCAGAGACAGTGCTCAGCTAATCCATGCTGAATGCAATCCAATACTCCTTTATATAATCCTGTGCCGGTGGAAGAAAATTAAAGTTTAATGCAATAACGGCTGACACAAATCACTTTTGTTGCCCAGAAGCAGATTAAAGAATAGTTAAAATCATACAAATCTAATTTCTTTTTTTTTGTTGTTGTTGTTGCCTTATTCTGTAACATCTTGATGCTTTAATCCCTAGCATCGGTTTTTGATTATTAAACATATATTACCAACATAAGAGAGATTGTGGGAAAAACAGTGACAGCCAGGAAATGATTTGTGCGCAAATGGTACATGTTAAAGCTCTTTGAAAATCCATAAATTTTTCATAGGTTCATAGAGGTCTAGGCCTTTAATCAATCTGTGTCAAGGGGATTTTAAAATAAGCATAAAGGTAATGGAATGCTATCAATCATAATTGAGGTTGGGAAGCAACATCACAGTCCATCAGCGATCACTCCTGCGTCAGTCGTGTGGATGTGTGTGCCGGTGCACACGCACCTCTGCGTGGTGTACTTCCATTCTCTATTTCTGATTACTGCCATCACTGGGACAATTTGAGGACCTCGTATAAAGATAGACCTGAAATTAATTTTAAAAATCTTAATTGTGGCTATAATTTCTCCCTTTCTCTCCTCCCTCTACAGGAATTATGTCCCTGTAGAGACCCCGACTTGTCTCATCTCTGCTGTAGACTTGCTTCACCAGAACAGAAATGTTTTCAAATATAAAGCTTCACTATTTTTGACCTATATCAATGGTTGCTTCCCAAAAACACATGCTGCAGAGGTTTCAGAATTTCCCTGTCTGACCTGAAAATGCAGGATCAACACAGTGAAAGGGAAATGTATGCAAGTCTCTCCATAACAAAATGTTGATGAGATTAAAGTTTTTACCAAAGATCTTGCTGCTATTAATTTGAACTTTGGCTCTCATGCCACGGTTCCAGTAACAACCCTAGGTGCTTTCCATGGAAGGTTCCGGAATCATCTCAATTTCATGGGAACTCTGTGGCTAATAGGAATTACCCCTGTTCGGCTCACAGTGCCAGCCAGATATTTCCAAGGAAAGAAAGTTCTGGATGCATGCTTTCCTTGTATTATCAATAGGATTCTTTTCTCCCCTCAAGCAGAACCTGTGTGTGTGTGTGTGTGTGTGTGTGTGTGTGCGCGCGCATGTACACATGCATGCATTTTAACTTTTATGATGGAAAAGTTTCAAACATAAAAGCAGACTGTACATTATCACTCAACTTGAGCAGTTATCCACTAATATACAATTTTAATTTTAATTTTCTTTCATCATAATTTTACCCATTCTTCTCCAAATATCAGAGATTTGCTTCACAGAAGCAAATCATACTTAATCCATAAATATTTCAGCATACACCTCAAAGATAATTCTTTTTCATAATATAATATTATGCCAACTTAAATGTAAACACTATTTTTAAAAATCATCAAATAACCAAGTTCCCATGACTGTCTCATAAATGCTTATTTTTAAAAATGTATTTGTTCAAATACAGATTGAAATAATGTTTTCCAATTACAATGGGTCAATATGTCTCTAAAGTACTTTTAATCAAAAGGTTTCTCTTTTCTCACATCTCAATCTCTCTCTTTCTGTCTCTCCTTTTTAACTGTTGAAGGAACATCCATAGTTTCTCATTATCTGAGTTTTGCCTTGGTATCATTTAATGCATCCCTCTCCTTGGTATTTCTTGTAGCAGTGTAGTTAGATCTACAGGGCTTGATCTATTTCAAAGGGGGTCCTCCTGGCTCAGTATGCTTGGTGGATCAGATATTGACAAAGCTTGGTGGAAGATACTTGAAATCCAATCCAAAGGAGGCTTACACACAATGATTTAGTAGTCATACAAAAATAGTTACAAACGTCAGAGCATTTGCACGGGTGGAATTGCTGCAAAGGTGCCTATGCTTCTTCGGTTTCAGTACTTTCTGGCTGACATGTTATTTCCCTTCTTCTTCTTCTTCTTCTTCTTCTTCTTCTTCTTCTTCTTCTTCTTTTTTGTTGAACCCAGGGACATTCTACCCCTGAGCTACACCTCAGCCCTTTCTATTTTTCATTTTGAAACAGGGTCTCTCCAAGTTGCTGAGGCTGGCCTTGATCCTCCTGACTCAGCTTCACAGGTACTGGGATTACAGGCAGACGTCACCACGTCCAGCATGTTATTTCCTTTCTTGGTAGATTCATGGTAGATATATTTTTCAGTGGACTTATAGGCCTTTGAAATTTTGGATCTCAATGTGATTATAGGAATTTTAGCCTGTACTACTATTAAAAATAAAACAATAAACAGGACACTGAGGACAAGAGAAAACACGTAACTTGTTCAAGCTTGCATGACTTTCTAACAAGCTGACTCTGGAATTCATATACTTACTATATCGAGAGTTTGACTTCAGTTCTATAGACTCAGCTACTTTTCTTATGTATTGTGTACACTTCCCATAAGGCAAAACTTCTACTCAGGGTGCCATGTACTTTAATAATCATTCTCCTTATAGGAGTCCCTTTGGTGCAACAGGATTCAATATTGCTTCATAACATGTCTGTTTATACTTATTTCATTTAGTTTCAAAGCTGAAAGCCAAAACTCTATGCATAGACATATACGGCCAAAAGAGTCATTTGTTAAAGACTCCTGTATTAAGAGTGTTTTAAAAATCAGTGATACCATTGCATGAAGTAGATACTAATTTAACCTTGTGATTTACACAGTTTTTATCACCCATCTCTACATGACTCCAGGTCAGCACTCTAAGAATGAGCCTTTTCTGGTGGAAATGCTGGTGGCTAAGTGCTCAGCCAGTTAATAAACTCAAATGCATTGTGACTTCAAGAAGGGGAAGAAAGAGCTTTAGTTGATTAAATGCCTATTATATGCCATGCACTGTACCAGAATCTCATGCATTTGATGCAAATTAACACACATAGCCACCCTAAAGAGTAGACTATTATGATTATTACTTTATGTGTGAGGAATTGAGCCTCACAGAGTTTAAGCAAAGTTGCCCAAGGTCACACAGCTAAAATGCAGAAATTCTGGGGTTGAGCCAGAATTGTATGAGTCCAAATCGCAGGTCTTTCTGCCATGATAGGATTTCTCTAGAATGGTAGAATTTGGAGCCAGAGGCTCACAGCTCAGTCCCTAATTATCTGTGTCAAACTCAGCAAATCACTTGACCCTAAGGTTTCTTATTTCTCAAAATGGATAATAAAAAGAATTTAAGTTTGTGATTACAGTCAAAATGCTAATGTATATAAATAATACTTTATAAATGATGCTGTGTTATACAAATTCCTGTCATTCTTATTTATCTTCTTACTCCTGTCACACTCATGACAAGCATTTGACCTGTGTGAATCACTAGAGAATTGGAGTTAAATGAAAATCTCTGTCCCACAACCTGGATTGACTTCCTAGGTCAGTAACCCATGGGAGTACTTGTGAGTCTTGTGCAGAAGCGATGTGGTTTTGCATGGCACGCTGCAGTGAACCTGGAAAAGTTCTGCTCAGCTTCCCATTGAAGGAAGGACCTGTGGAGTGTTGTCAGCAGCCAGCCTGTAGCTCCGAGCCCCTTCTGCATCACCCCAGCTGCAGAAGTTGCACCACCACCAACAAGCCCTTTCGGGATAGCCCAGATCTAATGACCGATTGCAGCTAGGAACAAAGCCCCAGCTACCCAGTCCTCTCTGGAGCACATCTGTCTGCGCACATCAGAACTTCCCATGAATTTGGCCAAGGCTTTGTAGGCCTGAACCACAATGATGTGGCTTCTGTCTTTGGCCAATCTTGCTTCTTCTCACTTCCACAGATATGGACCCGTATTCAGTATCTGGCATGCTATACCATCTGCTTCCAGAGACCTAACCTGTGACTGGATGTATTTCCAAAGATATTTTCTTTCCACGTTTCATTCTAGGGAAACAAACTATAAGGTGCCTGCCTCTTACCAACTTATAGTCAGTTTCTAATGTAATTCCTTATAGTAAAGTGTAATGTGTTTGAAAAATGGCAGAAACTTTCTGACTCAGGCAGGGCATTTGGGGGCTACTTTCTTTGGATAACTTGAATAGGGATTTTTAAAAAATCCTTCCTATTGCATGCCACAATGCCTGAATGTATCAACTTGACATCTTCAGTAGCAATGCTCATGACAAAGAGAGTATGTCATCATTCAACTCTTACTTTCTTAAGAAGAGAGAAAAGGGTCTTTGTAGGTAGAGTTGATGTTTTATTTGCAGTGATTGGAATGGACTCTGAGAATGCAGTATTGTGACTGAGGACTGAGTAGTAAAGGGTGATGGGGGAAATGGAACCTAGGAAAACAATAGAAATAGCACCAGGTTAGAGTACCGCAGGTACTGCAAAATGCATGGGAAATTAGGAGGGTGTGAATAAAAGAAATAACTCATTGTGTGAAACAGGAAAAAGACATTTTGCTAAGAAAGAAAGTATGGTTGGAAAGTGGATAGTGTATTTGTCAGCGCTGCAGGCTAGTCTGAATTTTCATAAAACTTACTTTTTAAAACATCGAAATATATAAAGGAAAATGGCTTTTATTTTACTACCAAGATAATCCTTTTGGCAAAAATATACTTTTTGTACATAAATTATATGAGAGCCAAAGACATTATATATTGATAAAAGGTTCAATACAAGAAAATATAACAATTATAAACATTTAAACACCTAATGACAGACTATTGAAATACACAAAGCAAATCCTAACAGAATTGAAGGGGAGAATTGTAAAATAACATCTGGGGACTTCAATTCTGCACTCTCAAAGATGAGTAGGATGACTAGACAGAAGATAAGTTGAGAAATAGAGAATTTAAACAGCACAAAATGAACCAAATAGATGTAAGAGACACATAGAGAACACTCTACCCAACAATAGCATACACATGGGACATTTTCCAAGATAGACCACATGGTTGGCCATGTGAAGCCTCATTTGATTTAAAAAGATATATATCATATAACGTTCCTTCTCTGACCACAGTGGGATAAAGTGAGAAATCAGGAACAGAAGTAAAACTGGAAAATTTACAAACTTGTGGAAATTAAACAACATACTCTTTTTTTTTTTTGCGGTACGGGGGAATGAACCCAGGGGCATTCTACCTCCGTGTTACACCCCCCGGCCCTATTTTTTACACTTTATTTTGAAACCAGGTCTCACAAAGTTGCGGAGGGCCTCACTAAGTAGAGAGAGAGAGAGACAGGCTGGCCGCGAACCCGGATCCTCCGGTCTCCGCCTCCCAAAGTACTGGGATTACAAGTGTGCGCCACCACGCCCAGCCCAACATACTCTTAACCACTCAATGGATCAAAGAAAAAATCAAAATGGAATTAGAAAATATTTAATAAAAAAGTGAAAAGAAAACACAACATACCAACTTATGAGACACAGCAAAAGCAGAGTGAATGGAGAAATTTATAGCTATACCCATGCTAAAAAACAAGAATAATCTCAAATCAACAATCTAATTTACAACTTAAGGTAAGAGGGAAAGAAGAATAAACTAATCAAAGCGATGGAAGGAAGGGAATAATGAGGAATAGAATAGAGATCAATGAAATAGAGATAAGAAAACAATAGAGAAAAATCAGTGAAAACAAAAGTCGTTTCTTTGAAGAAAACCACACAATTGATAAATCTTTATCTGGAAGAACAAAGTAAACAAAACAAAACACAACAAAAACAAAACAAAAAACCTGATAACCCAAGTCAGTAAAATCAGAAATGAAAATTATGTTTGATTCTACCAAAACAAATGGATTTAGGGAGTACTATGAACAATTGTATGCCAACAAATTGGATAACCTAGCAAAATAGACAAATTCCTAGAAACACAAAACCTACCGTCATGAAGAAATAGAAAATCCAAATATATCTGTAACTTCTAAGGAGATTGAATCAGTAATCAAACATATCCCAAAGAAAAGCCCTGAACCCTAGGGCTTCACTGGTGAATTCTACCAAACACTTAAAGATCTAACACCAATTATTCTCACACTTTTTCAAAAACTTGAAGAGGAAGGGAAAATTCCTAGCTCATTCTGAGTCCCACTTTACCCTGATACCAAAACTAGACTGAGACACTACAAGCTACTTACAGACAATATCCATATGAACACTGATACAAAAGGTTTTGACAAATCTCTAACAAACCAAGTGAAATCAGCCAGACCCAGAAAATCAAGGGCCGCGAGTTTTCTCTCACATTAGGAGCAAGACCAGGAGAGTAGGGGAAGTAAATTGGGAGAGGGAGGAGGGAAGGGAAAGGGGAGGTATGGGGAAGGAAACAGATCAATTAATGTTATGTGCATGTACGTATGTATCACTATGAATATGACTATGATGTATGATTACAATGTACCAATATAAAACTAAAAGGATTAGAAGACTTAGTATTGTTATCAATTATACCAAAGTGATTCACAGACTCAATGCAATTCTTGTCAAAAGTCCTATTACCATTAAAAAAAAACAAAGCCAGAAACGCACTACAAACCTATGTACATAAAAGAATAAAAGAGTGAGATATTGGCAAAAAGACAGACAAATAGACCAGTGGATTTGAATAAAGAATCCAGAAATAAACCTTCACAGAAATGGTCAAATGATTTTTGACAAGGGTGCCAAGACCATTCAAGAGGAAAAGAAAAATCTTTTCAACAAATAGTGTAAAGAAAAACCAGATAAGAAAGCTGGACCCTAACCTAGCACTATGTACAAAAATTAATTCAAACAGGAACAAAGACTTAAATTTAAAACATAAAACTATACACTTTTCGAAGAACACAGGACAAAAGCTTCATGACAATGGAGTTGGCAATGGTTTCTTGGACAGACATCAAAAGACATTGAACTTCATGAAATGGAAATATTTTGTGCATGAAAAGACACTGTAAAGCAGGGCACAGTGGTGCACACCTGTAATCCTAGCTACTTGAGAGGCTGAGGCAGGAGGATCATAAGTTCAAGGTTAGCTTTGACAACTCAGTGAGACTCTGTCTCAAAATAAAAAAAAATAAAAAGGGCACAGATGTAGTTCAGTGGTATCGCACTCCTGGGTTCAATCCCCAGTACTGAAAACAACAACAAAATAAAAACAGAACAAAACAAAACAATAACAGACACTATCAATAAAGTAAAAAAGCCACCCATAGAAACAGAAAAAATATCAGCAAAATCATATGTTTGTTAAGAGATTGATATTGAGAATATATAGAGAACTCTTAAAATTCAAAGCCAAAAACACTTTGGTGTAATTGATAACAAATTAATGCAAATTAAAACTACACTGAGATTTCATCTAACTCCAGTAAGAATGGCAATCATCAAGAACACAAATAATAATAAATGCTGGTCAGGTTGTGGGGAAATAGGAACGCTAATACACTGTTCATGGAACTGCAAGCTAGTACAGTCGCTGTGGAGATCAGTGAGGAGGTTTCTCAGAAGATTTGGAATGGAACTACCATATGACCCAGCGATAGTGCTCCTGAGCGTCTTCCCAAAGGAAATGAAATCAGATTATAATAATACTTGCATATCTATGTTCATAGCAGCACAATTTACAATAGCCAAATTATGGAACCAGCCTAGGTGTTCGTCAACAGATGAGTAGATCACGAAACTTTGGTATATACAATGTAATTTTACTCAGCCATAAAGAAGAACAAAATCACACCATTTGCAGGAAAATGGATGGAACTTGAGAATATTATACTGAATATAGCCAGTCTCAAAAAATGAGTAGATGTATGTTCTCTCTTATATCTATAGGAAGCTAGAGAGGTATTCAGAAATAAGGGCAACATCAGATAGATGAACAGGGACTCCAGGGGAATGACTGAGGGGGATTAGGGAAGGGAGGAGGAGACGTGAAATCATAAAGAATGAGCCGGGCGTGGTAGCGCACGCTTGTAATCCCAGTACTTTGGGAGGCAGAGACCGGAGGATCCGGGTTCGCAGCCAGCCTCAGCTCTCTCTCTCTCTCTCTCTCTCTCTACTTAGTGAGGCCCTCCGCAACTTCGTGAGACCTGGTTTCAAAATAAAGTATAAAAAATAGGGCCGGGGGTTTAGCGCGGAGGTAGAACGCCCCTGGGTTCAATCCCCGGTACCGCAAAAAAAAAAAAAAAAAGAAATATGCATATATCGGTCTCTTTTGATTTTCTTGCTCCAGCTACCTACTTCCCTAAAGCTATTCTTCAGCTTAACTCTTAGGACTGGAGATTGGACCCTGCTTAAATGCAAAAGCATTTTCTGCCTGTAACCATAGAATATACTTATGAAATGACCTCTTACCCTACATATATTGATCATTAATCCAAAGCAGAGGAGACAGCAAATAAGGACCCGTCTCCCGCTTGGTTTTAAGGATCCTTCCTGTTCCGTTTGCTCTTGATTTAGTTGGCATGTTGTTACACAATATTCCTACAGTCTGGCTCTTGAGCAACTGTGATAAATCACAAGCAGTAAATCCTGAGTTGGTATTTACTGATTCTTGGCAGTAAGTTGGTGTCTCTTAACTAGCTAGAAGGGAATTATCTGAGGTGAGAAGATCAGAGTAAACTCTGTTTAAAAATGAAAAGAGTTTTCCCTCCCTCTCCTCTCAGCTACTCCAAGGCCAAGTACAGCCTCTGCTTTCCACGGAGCCCCACTTCCGCGGTAACGGGGCTGCACAGGGCTGATGGCGCCCCCTGACAGCAGTAGCAGGGAACTGTCTCTCCTGGTCACCCGTTTTATGGTTTTATTTCTTTTTTTCTTTTTTTTTTTTCTTCTCTTTCTTTCTGGTAATGGGAATTGCACCCAAGGACATTCTACCTCTGAGCTACATCCCCCAGCCCTATTTTACTTTTTATTTTGAAACAGGGTCTTGCTAAATTGCTGAGGGGCTTACTAAATTGCTGAGGCTGGTCTTGAACCTGAGATTCTCCTCTCTCAGGTAATCCCAAGTACTGGGATTACAGCATGTGTCACCATGCCTGGCCCTATTTTATTTCTTTAGTGAGGGGTTGTGTGTAGTTGAAGCTTCTCTACTTGTCTGTAACCTCATAGCTCATTTCTTTAATCTCACACGGGGAATACTGTGCATATAGTTTTTTTCCCATCTTCTTCCTCTTTCTCTTTTTTCTGTCTTTGTTCCATCTGTTCATAATTACAGCAAATATATGAAGAGTTTGCAATATTTATGTTAATGAAATTAAATGAATAATTTAAAACAAAAATCATATACAGTCAAAGAAAGCACTTTATAAACTCTGAGTAACTATACAGAAATGTGGCACTCGAGCTCTCTTTCACATATTTGATGAATTAATCAGACATACTTACTGCTATCATGATTTAATCAGAAAAGGCCACATTACTGCCAATGTTCTTGCAAAGTAATGATGCTACTTTTTTCATTCATTCATTCATTCACTGGCAAACATTTGTTGAATACTGACTATATGCTAAGCACTGTTTTAGCATCTTGAGGATACAACAGTAAACAATGCACACATAGTCTCCCCAAAGACCTACACGCTGTTATGTGTGCAAATGGATTTGGGTAGTGGAGATGGGCATTACGATTTGTTTTTTCCAGTTTCTTTGCCCAGGGCATTTAGATTCCATTCACTATGACAAGACAGAATCCCAAATATTTCAAATAACATCATTTGGTTTTATCATGACTTGAGACTATACCTACAGTATAATTCATATGCTTCTGTATTATCTTTTGCTTCCAAAGACTTTAGATTTTAGGTTTTTCTAAGCGACTTTTGGGAGACAACTCTGCACAACTCTCCTGCGTTTTGGTACATCTTAAGAGCAAGCCCTTCCCTGCCCTTTGTTTCAGGGTATTTCTAGAGAGAAGAGCGCTGGTAGGTAGGGCTAGTCTCCCTGTGGAGCCAAGGACAAGCATGGCTACTGCTCATTATAAAATACTCGAGTTTCCTAAACTCCGGGTTTCTTTTTTGTAACATAACCTTCTGCAAGTGCATGGGCCATCTGGTTTCATGCTCCCCAGGGGAACTGGGGGTTCGTGAAACTACTGCAAGACTGCTGCCTCTCTGTCTGCTGCTGCTGCTGCTGTGAGTTATAAACTATCCTTCCTCTATGACCCAGGCATCACCCATGAAAAGTGGCAAGATGACGTCTTAGCTTGCAAACAGGGTAAAATATTGGCCCTTCACAGCTCTCGACCTCAACTCTGCCAAGAAAGCCATGTTGAAGTCAGTGCTATTTCAAAGGTGGTGCTGGTGGAAGATTAGTCATGTCTCTAGAATTTAGTAGGAAGGAGGCAAGGAAAGAAAGGGTTGATTTCCTTCCACTCCTGTTCTTAAGAACTTGGCCATATGCCCCAGACACTGAGGGGAGAATGGAGTCAGAACCAAGAGGACAAACGTGTTCCGTGTCTCCTTCAGCACCAATCTCTTTTGGGAGTAGCTATTTAAAGATAGTTCTCTCTCTCTCTCTCTCTCTCTCTCTCTCTCTCTCTTTCATCAGAAGTAGAGAACTATTTTAATAGCATGTGTGTGTGTGTGTGTGTGTGTGTGTGTGTGTGTGTGCTTTTATTGGTGCATTATAGTCTAAAACACAAATTGATAAACAGGATCCCAACCTTCTGCAAGATGCAGGGACCTTATTCAACAGAATGTACTGTGTTGCACTGTAGCCGGGTCTCCCTGCCTTTCTGCTGCCTTATGAATCCATGGTTCCCCTTTTCCTTCCTGGGTGTCTGGCGTCACTTAGCAGGAGGCCGTCTTCAGTCTTGCTACCTCTGATCTGAAGACCCATGTTTCTGGATTAGGAAGCTGAGTTTCCTAGAAGTCTGGCCCCCATTCTAACATGAAGAAGAGGGCAGCCTCTGGCATAGTTAACCACACCACTTTGTGAGGGTTCAGTGGCTGCCTGGGACTTCGATATCTTGGGTTCAGCCTCACAGATACATGCGGTACATGTGATACTTTACCTTCTTCATTTTCGACATATCTATCACTCTTTCCTAAGTTTTAAAAATTGTCTTGGACATCATTTATTAACTAACCATAGGGTAAATCACTTTCCTATGTATATTCTAATGGCAGTTCCCTAATGGATATGATAGTCTTGTACTAATTGCTAATTTGCTTATTTTCTACAATGATTATGCCCCTAATATTTTCATACAATGCTTACTTCAAGTTACCCTATCATTTGTTTTACTAATAACAATTATAGTAATTATAATAGTAAGTCATATTAATTATATCAATTTTTTAATTATATTTCATATAACAGGATATATACTTTATACAAATATTATTTGCATAGCATATATGAAATAAAATAATTGTATAAAATATGTAATATATACTAACATAGTATATAATGTTATAGTAACAATATATAACGCATCATGCATAATATATGATAGCATAATATATAATCTTATTTCTACCATTTGTTCAATATATAATTAAAGAAAATATGTTTATATTTATATAAGTTCAGATCATAAATATTTATAGGAAAATAATTATATCTAAGTATCTACCTACCTAGATGCACAGAGAGATAGGAAGGTAGGTTTTGCTCTGGTAACAAAGTCGTCTCCTAATGTAAATGGCTTAAATAACTAAGTTACTTCTTGTTCACTCTCTATATCCAATGTGATTGGTCCTGTCCCACAGTTACTTGGTGTTTCAAGTTGAGCCATCTTGTGATGGTGTCATCTCAGCATGTGGCTTTCAGGTTGGCCAGTAAAAGGAAAGAGAATATAGAGAACTCACACCTTCTTTTAATTGTATCTGGCCAGACATGGTACCTAGGATTTCAGCTTGTATACCATTGGTCCAATCTAGTCACATGACCCTCCTTTATCTACAAAAGGGACTGAGAAATATAGGGAAGCACATGGAATATTTGGTGAGTGTCACTGCATCTGCCAAAATAATACCCAGCAGAGATGGTGGGCAGGGCCACAGCCTGCACTCCTAGCCCTCCGGCGTGGAAAGGAGGCATGTTTCCTATGGTTTTGTAGTAAGTGGCCCTGCCTGAGCTTTCTTACAACCATCTCAGGAGGAATGTCCACCAGACAGGGGACCCAGATGCAAGAAAGCTAGGCATGACCACTAAGGATAGGAACTAAAGGGTATGAAAATAGAATCTGCAAGGAGGAACTCCAAGAAACTAACAGACATGCCTCATACGAGAACCAGCATGTGAGCACCCCTCACACTTACAGTGCTGAAGCCAGGAAGTGTTGGCCAGAGCAGCAGGGGCAAGTGCAGGAAAGAAGGGCAAGCACACCCCAGGGCACCAGCGGGCCTTTGTCCTTTGCTTCCGTCTTCCTTCCCTAACACCAGACATGAGTGTAGTTAGGTTTTGTAGAGGAGGAGAACAAAAGACCCCACTCTTTTTTTTTTTGCGGTACCGGGGATTGAACGCAGGGGCGTTCTACCTCCGCGCTACACCCCCGGCCCTATTTTTTATACTTTATTTTGAAACCGGGTCTCACGAAGTTGCGGAGGGCCTCACTAAGGAGAGAGAGAGAGAGAGAGACAGACAGAGAGACAGAGAGAGAGTGAGCTGAGGCTGACGGCGAACCCGGATCC
>PVJS01005846.1:0-62391 GCA_004027185.1 Glis glis
GGGGGGGGGGAGACAGGGAGAGAGAGAGACAGAGAGAGAGAGAGAGAGAGCTGAGGCTGGCTGCGAACCCAGATCCTCCGGTCTCGGCCTCCCAAGTACTAGGATTACAAGCGTGCGCCACCACGCCCGGCTTCATAGCTAATAATTTTAATGACTTCTCCCATCTGATGATATTAATTTTGTCCTCATCCTAGAAGTACAAATGTTAAAAAGAAGACACAAAACCAAAACAAACAACTGTAGGATAATTCAATGACATCAGCTACCATGAAATGAAGTGTGTCTAATATAATATGGCCCAGCATTTTAACAAATAACCCAAGGCTTTCTACTTTTTGTACAAGTCTTCAAAAAAGAATTTTTTGCCTCTGTTATTTAACTTGAAAAACTATGTAGACTCCATGCACATTTTAGATGGTTTATTGTTCATCTGTTTTAAGTATACAATTCAATGATTTTTAATAAATTTACAGAGTTGTGCAACCATCACCAGTGGGTTGTTAAAAGTTTCCATCACCCCCAAACAATCTTTTATGCCTATTGTTCCTGCATGTTTTAATGTTTTTAAAAATTTTTTATCAAAATTCTGAATGAGATTAATTTTTGCTGATAGGAGATAGAAAATATTAAACTTTTAATATGATGAGATAGATTGTAACTAGAATAAAAATTGAATGATGTGATTTGATAAAATAGACTTTGTTCTATTGAATGATGTGCTTCAAATCTGAAAGAATCCATGTAAAATTGAATTCAAAGTTTAGCATTTTATCAGCTGGGAGCAGTGGCACACACCTGTAATCCCAGGCCAGTGTGAAGTAACTTAGAAAGATCTTGTTTCAAAATAAAAAATAAAAGGTGTTGGGGATGTAGCTCAGTGGTAGAATAGCCCTGGGTTCAATCCCCAGTACCACACACACAAAAATATTTAGGGTTGTATCTCTTGAAATCAGGTTCATAGTAATGATAATGAAATAAATAAATGAACATAAATTGAGTCCTTCTGGTGCTAGGGACTGACTGAGCTCCACATTTATCTTCTCACTGAACCTTTACAGCAAACTATAAGCCGTAAAGCCCCATGTTACAATGGGAAATTGGGATGCAGAGAGATTGGATAGCTTGCTGAGGAGCAGGGGCACTTCACAATGACCATCAAAGGCAGCCACGCAGGTGAGCCAGGGGACAGAGTTCCTAAAAGATGCAGGTTCAGGTTGATGGCCTTTCCGTTACCCCTCCCCTCCCACTGGTGCCCCTTCCTGCCCCAGCCATGGGATCTACCATAGAGCACCAAGTTTGGAATGTCCACCCCTAAAGACAGTCATGCCTGCCTGAGAACACCAGCTCAGGAGAACTGTGTCCTTGAACGCAAGGAATCTTGGGAGTTGCTGCACATCATACAAGAAGCCCAACTCAGTACCCAGCACCCAGAAGATCAGGACTGAGAGAAACGAGAGATTTAGGGACCTAACTGATGTGGAACCTTATCTGCTTTTGCTATGACAAGATTATTCCTGTTAAGGAAATGGAAATCTACGAATAAATGCAATAAGGGGGAATTACTATAGCTCTCATGTTCTGTGATAAGAAAGAGTTTTATGGACTCTGACTCACTGACAAAGACAACAAATCATCAACAAAGACTCACAAAGGCAGGGGAGACACAACTAGTTCTTCCAAAGCCATACAATAGCAATTATCATATCTTAGCATATGGTTCCACACTGAATTATTTCACAGTTATAATTAGGTTGCTAATGCAGTGCAGAATTGGACCGTATGCTAATTTGCTATAGACTTTATCTAATCTGATGGAGATGCAACATTTAGAGGCCCTGACTTTTTTTTAAAAGAAGCAATTAAGAAGGACTTTTTCAACTTAAGTACTTTAAGATCACATATAACATTTTTTTAATTATCGTTATTATTATGTTGGACTTTGGGGTGTATGTGTAAGAGACAGAGAGACTGATTCTACCCCAATTATAGGCACAAGCCATACACTTTAGTCTCTGATTTCTTCCTGGCATTCATTTAAGATTCTTTTCTTTCTTGCTTGCTCTCCCCCCTCCACCCTTTTTTCTCTTTGCCTTTGGTGAATTAAAACTGAATTTTCTTCTCTAGGACAATTCTCTGTTCCAGTCATAGTAAATACCAATTTCATTTCCACCCTATTATTTTTCTAATTAAACATTTGTCATGCAAAGAGAGATCTGAGGTGCCTGTGCTTTCCATTATGTAAAATATTCAGTTATGATAATAGCTTCAGAATGGTATCTCCAAGGTGTTATGGAAAGAAATCAGGGAAGAAATAAAATAAACTGTACTTTACCTTGGACTTTTGCCTGTTTGTTTTCTCCTTACTTTGTCACAATTGCTAATGTTGACAGTCTCCCATCATGAGGGATATACACATGATTAGCATCCTTTAATAAGGATTATGTAAAATCTCTATCTAAAAAATTTTTAAAGGTTAAAAATATAACCTTGTTTTATACCATCTCAGATTCATTTCCCATTTTTTCTCGTCTGTTCACACTTAGCAAAACCTATACTTCTCTACTGGATGAAATGTGCTTCTGAGCTCAGATTGTTTTAGAACAAAGTAGGAATATGCCAGAAGGACAACCTGATATTTCTTGGAAATTCTTCCTTCTTATGACAAAGCCCAAGGGGGTAGGCTCTGTTGAAGGAGAATTTACTTTTTAAACCCTTTGAACACAAAGCTTTTCCATTTCTGGGGCAAGATATTTTTTTCCAGACAAACATAAATAAGTGCATCTTGTATTTATATTTATATTGAAACATATATGCGTATACATATATTTTATATGTGTGTACTTATATACATATTTTTATCTGTCTTGATCTATAAAGTCTTAGATTATAACTTTCAATTCTTTCCATGTTTTGTACAGAATTCGCTATAAAACATCTTATAAAGATGGGACTGTTTCCTTTCAGGTTTTCAAAATGTAGACTAATAGCCACCTTGTTTGGGAAAGAATCCTTGTGTGTTTTCTGGAACTACCATCTCCCGAAACACCATGCACAGGCCGTGCGCACGCAGCATGCCGGAGAAGAGTGCTTTAGTTGGCCCTCCCTGGCAGTGTGTTTAGTGTTTGAGGAAGATGTTCTTGTGATGCTTCTCCCAGATTCCACTTACTCGTGAACCCTCCCCCAGCTGCCTTGAGTGTCCCCTGCTTAAGGGCCATGGGTGCCCCCACTTCTGGGAAAGTTGTTCTGGGTCAACAGAGGAGCCCTCTCACACAGGAGGTCAGTGGGGAGAGGCCACAGCCAACAAGCGATTGATAAGGGGCACAGAAAGACGGCACCTGCCTCGAAGGGGCCGATTCTGTGGTGTAGTTGATGCTTCAGAGCCTCTTCCACCTTCCAGCCCAGGGCTGCCTCCCCCGGAGGCCACATTCTTGCCCTTCCCTCTCCTCTCTCTCTCTCCCACCTTGCCAGGATTTAAGTGGAGATATAGAAGAATACAGAAGGGGATTTTGGGAGAGAGGTGGGGAGGTGAAAGGGGAGACTTGATGAAGGAAACAGTTCAAATAACCTAAGTTCATATTTGAAGTTATCAATTCCAATTTCATTATTTTGTATGGAGAGGAGGAGGGAACGGGTGGGATTCACACTGAACCCAATTATGATATATAATTACAATGCACCAATAGAAGAAAGAGCTGGGCGTGGTAGCACACGCTTGTAATTCCAGTACTTGGGAGGCTGAGACAGGAGGATTGTGGGTTCGCAGCCAGCCTCAGCTACTTAGTGAGGCTCTCTACAACTTAGTGAGACCCTGTTTCAAAATAAAGAAAAAAAAAATAAGGCTGGGGTGTAGATCAGAAGTAGAATGTCCCTGGGTTCAATCCCCAGTACCGGAAAAAGGGAAAGTAAGAAAGGAAAGAAAGAAAGTAAGAAAGGAAAGAAAGAAGAAAGAAAGAAAAGAAAGAAAGAAAGAAAGAAAGAAAGAAAGAAAGAAAGAAAGAAAGAAGAAAGAAAGAAAGAAAGAGGGAGGGAGGGAGGGAGGGAGGGAGGGAGGAAGGAAGGAAGGAAGGAAGGAAGGAAGGAAGGTAGGAAGGCTCAACCCCCGTTTCCTGCTTTGCTGCCAGGAAACTTCTTTCCATTCTGATGTCCAATTTCCTAACAAAGTTGTGATGCTAATGACAACTAATGTGCAAGAATTTTATCAACAGCCAAAGAAGTAAAAATATTTTGCAAACAACATGCTAAATTGTGTTTGTTGTAATATTTAACCTTAAGTTCTGCCCTGACTTGGGTTTTCCACACTGTAGGAGAGTACCTACTGTGCTCATTTGATCACTCCCTGGGAGAGCAATCAGTTGGAGTTGCTGACTTGTCTGCAGGCTCCCTGCAGCTGGGCTCAACGAGGCAAAGGAGTGAACAAGATGTGAGTCTCGGAAAGGCTGCATCAGACTGGAGAGAGCGCACACCACCCCAGCTGGAGGCTGGCTAGGCAGTAACTCAGACTTTGTCTTGCCTGACTTTAAAGGAACCCGGGCATCAGATTTTTAGGTGAAATATTCAGATGCTTAAATGAAAACAACATAATATTTAGACAATTTTAACACCCTATTACTCAAGCAAAACTGATGAGGAAACCTAATTGGGTTGACAATGCGTTGTCTCTGTCCAGATTTACACACATGAATTAAGAGGAAGTGATCGCCACAGAGTGCCCCTACCCAGCATCGCGCTCAGCACAAGGTAGAGAGAGACCCTGGGTAAGCAGGACCACCATTACACATTTGGGTTTCCAAGGAGTTAAATGGGTTTCCCCTAATTTCAGTAAATAGTTCTCTGCTTTGTGACAATCACTTAGCATATGATTCCTTTCCCTACACAGTATTACAAAATATACAGATTTTCATTCACTTGCCAGTTTGCTATTGCTCAACTTTTCAAGGACATTAGGTCTGATTCTTCATCTATTAAACAAAAACAATTATGCTTGACCTGAAAATAACTGAAAGCATTTTAAAGTGATTTACAAGCGGTGGTGATCAATCCGGATGTAAGAAATCATTTTTCTCTAACTCCACCCTGGGCTCTAAATCCCATACTCACAAATTTGAAAACAAGGAATGGATGCTCTCATCTTTCTTTTTAGGTGGTTCCTTCACTTTATTTGTGACTTTTGCTTTAAAAACTGCATTATTATTTTCTATTGCTATTAATTACCTAATCTTTCTCTTTAAGTCAAATGCATTTTTTCTTTAGTGCCAACCAAATGCCAACTTTATCTTTCTTTGTCCTGTGCAATAATAATCTATAAATGCACAGGTTTCTTGTCCTGTATTTAACTTCCATATACACACATATACACATGTGTGTATGTAGAATATTCATCTGTGTACCACCCAAAATCACCTTGCTTATCACCAATTTTATGTATGTCCCATTCTGGTATATTCTGCCTGCCCCTCTCCCCCAAATAGCAGAATTTCATGGGAAGATTTCTGTCTCTCTCAGTTTATTCACGTACTCATTGAGCATATGTCAGCCACTGTCTATCCCACGTAAACCTGGAAGAGGCAAGAGAAGATTAAAGTCATTGAATTCCGCAAAACTGTAAACCACTCTAAAGAGTTTTGTAAGCGGCTAATGAATTTCAGGTAGGAAACTCACGCTCCAAATCCTCCTGCTCCTGATTCCTGTGGAATCACCGGTGGATCACAGAAAGCAACCCCCAGGAGCCACATTTGCAGTGTTTACGCTCTTCTCTCAGGCTGTACTCCAGGGAAATCTGGGTAGTGCTACAAGTGAGTTTAAACACAGTGGACTCTGGTGGCGCCTTCTCAACCACTTTCACACAGGAGCTGTCTGGCACCATGTTCCTAACCACCACCCCCCCAGCATTGTAATTTCTAAGATTGGCTTTAGTCATTTAATAAGATAATGGCATTTAAACCAGTCTCCAGTAGGATATGAGATGTTAATAATTACAATCTGCATTTAGGTGGCGCCTTTCCCGGCAAGCACTCAGGGTTTTACAAACGTTATCTCTTTTTCATCTTAGTACACCCTTGTGAAGCCGGCATCTTTTATTGCCCTTCTACAGAAAGCAGCTGAAGGATGAAGAGGTTAAATGGATTGCCCAATCTGAGATCAGATCTGCAACCACAGACCTAAAAACTGGCTTGATGTTGTCTAAAGAAAGTACTTTGTAATGTACTTATGTGTGGGTTTTCTTCTTTTTCCCAAGCACAGATGAAGAAAGGTGCTGAAAATACCTTTGAAAGTACTTACACTTAGGTTTGCAAACTCCCAGACTCCTTAAGTCTTGTATTCAGTGCGGAATCAATGGCTTGCATCTTCTCTAATTAGCAAACATAGAGGTTTAACTCCAGAATCTGACATTCTACCTACCATCTGCAAGACAACTTTTTAAATAAATTTTAATGTAGCATTTGCATGTGCCAGGCACTGTTCTAAGTGCTTTCTAAATATTAACACATTGCATCCTTGTAATGACCATTATGACCCTCATTGTGTAGGTAAGAAAACAAGAGCACAGAGAACTTAGGTAACTTGCCTAAGATCCCACAGCTGAAAAGTGGCAGAGCTGGGATTTAAATCCATACAGTCTGGATCCTGAAATCATGCTTTTAATGAACATTAAAATTTTAATAGTTATTTGTTGGAAAATGTGCTGTTTCTCTCTTTCTCGTGCTAGTCACGGGCTGCCTCTTACATCAGTGGTTAGACTCTCAACCCCAGTCCAGGTAAAATCTTCCTATTTAGCTAATGATCCTTCCTGCACTGATGGTTCTCATTTCAGATGATGAATAGTTTGGATTCTAGCAGCATTGCTGGAAGAAAATGTCTCCAAAGAATCTATCTGAAGCTCAGCCATATCAATCTTTCAGAGTCCAACAAGGCCCCTCCGAAAAGTAAGGAAGAAAGGAAATCCTTTCTTCATTTGTGCTTGGGAAAAAGAAGAAAAGCCAAATTCTCCCACCAGTTTGCCCTAGAATTGGGATGAGTTATTACAGTAAGCAAAGATATTTTTCCCAAGTGACTTATGCAATCTAAGTTCGGAGAGTGGTTTCAATGTGCTATATATATTCATTATCTCATTTGATCCTTACACAACTGCCCAGTGAAGTAATGAGGGAAGCTTTTTTTATAGCAGCCATTTTACAGATGAAAAAACTGAGGATCGTGCCATTAAATAAACGAATCCAAAGTCACCCACATAATGAGCTGCAGAAGCAGGGCATGTCCAGTGTTACATGTTAATAAAACCCTGTAAATTATCTCATCTCATATTAAGCTTAATAGCTTCTGGTGATATCATGGCTAAACTCAAACATTTAAACAAATAAAAGTCAAGGAAGTCCTCCTGGGGCAGGAGACAGTTGGGACACATGAGAACATTTAATGACTGTCAGGTTCAGCTTCCGTCCCCTGACAGAGACCATGAGAGAGACTTTCCAGGGTCATGGGAAGCGGAAGGGCTTCCAGATGGTCCCTTCTGCCACACCTGGGACATGCGCTCCTCGGCTCGCCCAGACGCTGCCCTCTGCCTGAGTGAGGGGAGACACTAAGTCCCAAGAAGAGCCGTCACCCATGTTCCAGGAGTGCGTCCCTCTTCCTTCCCTGGTTGTAAGCTCTGTGCTGAAGAATTTGTTCCACCAAAGAAGAATGAAAAAGCAGTTCACTTGGATGAGTCATGTATGAGCTAGAGATTGAACCTTAGAGGTCAAAGCTGACAACTGTTACTTCCTCTATTAAATGTTTTCCATGAAAATGTGGTGTTCTCTCTCTCTCTCTCTCTCTCTCTCTCTCTCTCTTACTGAGGATAGAACCTAGGGTCATTCTACCTCTGTGCTACTTCCCCAGCCCTTTTAATTTATTGAGACAGGGTCTGCCTAAGTTGCTGAGGGTCTCACCAAGTTGCTGAGGGTCTTGCTAAGTGGATGAGGGTTATTTTTCTCTTCTAAATGCTGGAACAATTGCAATAAATTACCACTTGTGACTTAAGATATTTTTATACTTACTCTGGTACTTATTAAACACGTGATTTGATATTCCTCCAAATAAGTTATTACAAGCATCAACTTCCCTCCTCTTCTACATAGCTCTTTACCTCTACTTGACTAGGATCCGAAAGTCTGATGTGAGCTTCTTTGGTTTCCCTCCTGCCAATTTAGGATTTCCTGGATTTTCACCCCTAGTTCCTCTTTCATTGGAGAAGTGGACTCCTCCCTTATTTCCAGCATTTTCTCTATTCATTAGAATTTCTCATTTTGTGATTCACCCACTCACACTATTATTACTTTCATGTCTGATGGAATATTTTCTTGCCATTTCCTTTGAAACAACAGACCAATTTAATGTATGAATAAAAATGCAATGCCCTTTGGGAGGCTAAGACAGGAGGATCGCAGGTTCAAAACCAGTCTTGGCAATTAAGTGAGACTCTCAGCAACCTAGAGAGACCTTGTTTCAAAATAAAAAATAAAATAGGGCTGGGGGTATAGCTTGGAGGTAGAATGCCCCTGGGTTCAATCTCCAGTACCACAAAAATAAATAAATAAATCAAACATACATAAATTTTTTAAAATGCAATGCCCTAAATAAAAATATTAGCACCTGGGAACCAGTGAAAAATCAAAGACTAATATACCATAACTAGTGTATGACATTTCCTCTAAAGACAGAAATATAACTCAAAGTAGAAAACTCATCTGACTACTCCATAGATGTTTAAATTTGACAAAATTTAACATCCTTTCTTGATAACAACTCTCAATAATGGGAATAGACAGATGGATATTGTGTCTTTAAAATGACAAAATAACAGTACTTTGGGAGGCGGAGACCGGAGGATCCGGGTTCGCGGACAGCCTCAGCTCTCTCTCTCTCTCTCTCTCTCTCTCTCTCTCTCTCTACCTAGTGAGGCCCTCCGCAACTTCGTGAGACCCGGTTTCAAAATAAAGTATAAAAAATAGGGCCAGGGGTGTAGCGTGGAGGTAGAACGCCCCTGGGTTCCATCCCCGGTACCGCAAAATAATAATAATAAATAAATAAATAAAATGACAAAATAAATGTTTCTCATCTCAAAAAATCAGCCTTATTCTTCTTTTCAACTTTATTTTAGCAGAAAAATAGTAGACATATTCTCATTAGATCACGACAATTATAGGCCAGTGCAGTGGGTACCACCTGTAATCTTAATCCTTGGAAGGCTGAGACAGGAGGATCACAGGTTTGAGGCCAGCATGCAGTAACTTAGTGAAACTCTGTTTCAAAATAAAATAAAATAGGTCTGGGGGTATAGCTAAATAGTAGAATGCCACTGTGTTAGTCCCTAGTACCACATGCGCACACACACAAAAGAATAGGACAATTTCTTTTCGATATCGCCAGTATTATTCAGTATTCGTTTGAAAGTACTAGCCAACAAAATTAGAAAAGAGAAAGAATGAAACACAAAATAGCAAAGGAAAAGAGGTAAAATTATAATTATGAGAAAATCTTAAAGAATCAACTGTAAAACCATAACAAACAATACAAGAATTCATTCTAGGTATGTTAGCCCACGCATAAGGACACAGGCATCCTCACTCTTTGCCAATGAGAGTATAATTTGATATCAGCTATCAAATTAAAAATGGAACTTGGTCCAACAATTTCATTTCTCAGATATATTCA
Source organism: Glis glis (assembly GCA_004027185.1). Classification (NCBI taxonomy): domain Eukaryota; kingdom Metazoa; phylum Chordata; class Mammalia; order Rodentia; family Gliridae; genus Glis; species Glis glis. The sequence goes on from PVJS01005846.1 coordinate 9,691, forward strand.
TGTACTTGCTCATGTATAAAATGATAGAAACAAGGGTATTTATTGTAACTTTATTTTAATAGCTGATTAGAAGAAAATACCAACAAATAGGAGACTTGTTAGATAAATCAGTATACATCATCCAGCAGGTTATTGTGTAGTCATTAAAAAGAATGAGACAGCTTATGCATGTTGAGTATGGAACTACTTCCAAAATATATTGGTAAGTGATGAGAGGAAGGTATACAATAACATGAAATATGACATCCTTTTCATGTTAAAAAAATTGGAAGATAATACATATGTTTGTGCTTATACTTAAATGCCTAAGATCTGCCAAAAGTGATTGCCTCTGGGAATGGAACTGGGTGACTAAGAGAATGGGGTGAGTAGAAGAGTTATTTTTTGCAGTGTGATTTTTGAATTAATAATGAATAAAATAATTTTAAAGTATTACTAAAACAAAAAAAGTCAAAAAAGCAGAGGAGGAGAAGACAATGATGACCACAATTTTAAAAATCTACTTCTTACCCAAGAAATCAGAGAACCCTCCATGGAACCAGCTTTGGTGTCTTTCGCTGCATAACCAAGAACCCCAAAGCTGAATACCTTAAGCTAACCAAAATTCATCATGTCTTAAAATTCTGTGGGTGGACTGGGGGAGTTGGGCAGCGCTGCTCCACAGCAGGTGGCTAAGATCATGCGCAGCTGGGACCTGGCTGGTGCTGAACTCACAAGATGGCGCCTCCACCTCCGGGGCTTCCTGGGCCCCCTCATGGTCCAGCAGTCTACTAGAGCTCCTTGACAGCACGGCAGCTGGCTTCGCAGTGTACAAACATGGAAGCAGCTGCCTTTTGAAGGCTAAGGCCTGGAACCAGCATAGTCTTACTTCCTCCTCATTCTACTTTGTTCTTAAAGCAAATCTCGAGCCCAACCCAGATTCAAGGAAAGGCGAAATAAACTCCACCTCAGGCTGGGGAGAAACAGCAAGGAATTTTTAGCCACCTTTAGATCACCACAAACCTCCACATTTTCTCAGCTCTAATCACCATAGTTATCACAATATCTGTTGGGAATTATTCCTTACAGTGTTAATAAATGTGGGTCAGACTCTCATCTTATGCAACTCCTAATAGTTATTATTTCTCCAGAAAAGCAAAACAGCTCAATTTCTGGCCTTAGGTTAATTGAAAAATAATTTTTATAGACTTTTAGAATTCAACGGCTGCTTTAAAATCTATTTAAAATTCGGTTAGAATTTATATAGGTCGGTTTTATAGATACGAAGATCGGGTGGCATTTCTATAAAATCTGGAGAAAGTAGGTGAAGTGAATTTTAATCACCCCTTTTTTTCCCAAAGAAAAGCAAATATATTTCTGCAAAGAAAACGCGCGTTTCTGAAAGCCAAAGTCAACCATAAATCAGAGGTGTCGCTGACTTTATCAGTGACACTATCGAGGAGCCAGCTCTAGATACCCAGGAGTGCCCTTACCAGCTACCAGGATTCCTACTGGCTTCCTGTGAGAGCTGATGACAAGGATGTGAGGTTCAAGGTAAAACTTTCAGTCCACCAGAGTTGAAACATGCCCCTGACTAGAATCCAGCCTTCTCAATAGTCCTCAAAGTTTTATTCCTTATGCTTCTGAGATTTTGCAGACACCATTTGTTTATCATGATGTCCCACTCTTTCTCCTTCCTTCACTTTTCCTTTTGACTTAGCTAACTTCTCTTTATTCTTCGGGTGACAGGATTGTATTTCTTATCCACAGTGAAACATTCTTTGATTCCACCCCCTTCCCCAAATTAGCTGAGACACCCTTGGGATAATTCCTCCTTCTGTTGTATAAACAATTTTGCAGAGGCTCCTTGACTTTTTCTCTGGGGTCTTAACCCAGGAGTGGTCCCCAACAGCCATGATTGTCCTCTAAGATAAGTATCTCTGGCCCAGACCAATTAGTCCAAGGGCAGCCGCTCAAGCTCTGCCAATGATGTTCCCTCGTTAACTGACTTGGAGTTGCTGATAACTAAGTCACATTAATGAAGCATATCTGAAGGAAGATTCATAAACTCCTGCCAAAGAGGTATAGCTAATTTGGTTCATGCACTTGTTTATCTCTTCTTTGGATCCTGTTATACATGGCCATGTCTTTCCCATGCATTCCTTTCTTTGATGAAGCTATCCAGAGTTATCTATGACTCTAAACCAAAAGACTTAACAATTTATGCCAACTGGAATGAACTCGTGCATGCATGTGTGAATGAATAGTAGAAGCATATGTTCAATGTCCTGTTTTGGAGATAGAATGAAAGACAGGAAACGTGGCTGCCTTGTTTGGTATTGTATCTTGAGCACCAAGCAGAATTCCTGGCACGTGGTCAGTATACTCCATAAATAATTGTGGAATGAATGAATCAATGGGAATACAAGATTGATGCAGCTCTGGGAAAGAATGAGATTTCACTTTGGCTGGATGGGAGGGTTGAGGAACCAATGTGGGTTTGGGTTTCATGTTGGTAAGGAATACTTCGAATTGGAACCTTTGTTTGAATTGCCCAGGTAGTCACTTACCTCAACCTTTAGGAAATAGCCTATATTATCTGATGGCAGAAAGAGTAAAATACAAAGACCCTAGGTACCTTTGGGTGCTAAGACTGGCTGAAGGATCTTTCTTACCATCGTCAGGAAAAATCTTCCTAAACTTGGGCAACACAGAAGCAGGGGATGGTAGCTCTGGGAAGCAGTGACACTGCTGGGACATGTGGCAATCATAGACTGGCTGATGAGAGGGCAGCTACGCAGTAGGACCAATGCTAGCAGTCTCTGGTGGCCAGTGTGGGAGGACAGAACAGCCATGACAGCCACTCACAGCAGGGAGAACAGATGGGGGTGGATGGAAAGAGGAGATAGGGAAAATCTCATTCCCTGTCTATACCAATTCCCACATAGGAGGGAAACTGGAAATAGGGCTGGCAGAATTAAAATTTCAGTATCCAGATTGATTCAAAAGCCACAGAGCTCACCTACTCCCCATGTTCTTAGCACTCCTTGGCTGGCAGCACAGGGGTTACACTCTTCTGTCAGCATGCTGAGGTATCTTAGTAAGAAACAGGGCTTCTACCAGACACAGATTTTTAATTTATCACAGAGGCAAGTCTCATTGTAATTTTATATTTTGGGTAGGACATGAACCTGCTAGATAACTTGGTCTGATGTATGAAAATTGAGTTTAAGAAATGGGAGCTTTGTATTTCTGAGCTTTAGCTATCTACTTTCTAATTGCCCTGAAATATGAGACAACTGTGCATTGGAATATGTCTTGATAACAGCCAAATTTTGGATGTGAAACCATTTCTGAACTGTGGGATGATAGCCAGCTAAGAGTCAAGGACAAAAGCCTGATTTCCCAGCAGTCACAATACCATAAGCCTCGGGCCTCATGACGCACTTTATTCTTCCCAGGGAAGGTTTCAGCTCTGCCAGTTGGGGCTTGCCCAATCCTGTCAGGAAAACACTCTGCCAAGGTGTAGGTGTCTATGTAGAGGTGAGGCATTTTATTCAATTGCTGTAGGTCCAAGGCCACCAAGTCTGTTTTAGTAACAATTTTATCAAAACATTTCTTAATATTTGTGAGAAGCTGTATCTTTAACAGTTCTCAAATGGCTTTATTCTAGTTCATTAAAGAGGAATTATGTAACCCAGTGGTTTAGCTCCTTTACGCTATAGCCAGAGACTTGGTTCAAATCTCCACTCTCCTGTTCCTTAGGGTGTGACCAGTCCCCTAACCTCTCTAAGCCAGCCTCACTTTCCTCTTCTGTGAAATGGAGATAACGATAGGGCACCTCTCAAAGAATTAATGTGAGAATCAACTAGCACGTAGTAAATATTCCATAAATGTTAGGATTACAGCTATCTCTAATCCCATAATGTAAAATCATCATAGACTGTAAAGTCAGATTTCTGAGCATGGTAGTTTTTAAAGTTTGCTACACATTCTTAGACACTGTTCCCACTGAGGTGCTGCGCATGACCTCCGCACCAGCTTCTGGTCAAGCTCGTGAACTGCTTTGACCATTAGAATATTTGGAAGTGGCACTATGCAATTTCCACGCGTAGGCCATTGTTTGCTGGAACCCTGAGTCACCACAGTAGAAGTCTGTGACGACCCTAGGACTGCCATGCCTGAGAGGTCATTTGTAAGCTCTCTGGCTGACACTCCCATGAGTCCAGTCACCCTTCAGTAGGCTAGGTACTTTGGAAGTAGATCCTCTAGCCCCAATTATTTCAGCCCTCAACTGCCTAATGAGTTGCTCCCTAGCTGCTAGAGTCTTTTCAGCTGAGTTTCCTGACTTTGTGGAGTAAGAGAAGTCATTCCCACTGTCCCTGTCCATTTTCCTGGTCCCAGGAATCAGGACAATAATAGAATGGATAAGCCGGAAGTGGTGGTGCACACCTGTAATCCCAGTACTTGGGAGGCTGAGACAGGAGGATCGCAGGCTCAAGGACAACCTCAGCAATTTAGGGAAACCCATAGCAACTTAATGAGACCCTGTTTCAAAATAAAAATAAAAAGGGCTGGAGGTGTAGCTCAGAGGTAGAATGTATTTATTATGCCGCTAAATTCGGGGCACTTTGTTACATAGCTGTGGTATATGAAACATTCAGAAAATAATGGGTATAGGAGTGAAAATGGGATAAAAGGGGACATTTAACCGTATCAAAATCATCAGATCCAATCCTGATCTGTGAGCATATTTTTCAAATATATATGTAGTTTCTAATAATTTTAAAGTTTATTTCTTCCTAAGCTAAAAGTTCTGTGTTAATCTGAAAGGGCCTGCTACAAACAGAATGTCACATGACCTCCGCAGACTGAAAGACTCCAAGGGGAAGCAAGCACGCTAGCCCGCCTAGACAGAGATTCCTCTTACTTTTGTGCTGGAGAGAACTGAGGGGAAATGAAAGCTAAAAATTAAAGCCCTGGGTTGAAATGGACTGCAATTGCATTCCGTCCTATCAGATCAATAATGCAGAGATTCCTAAAATCAATGCACTCAGTTTTAACAAATGCACTAGCCTATTGATTAATACTCTGACTTTCAAATGTAAGCACACATACCTCTTTGTTGTGCTCACGATTACCATATATTAAAGCCAGCAAGATGAACAATATCCATTAGATTATCATTGTCATTTACAAATGAGGAAACTGAGGCTTAGTAAAGCAAGACAGGCTTTCCATAATAAAAGAAACCACAATGCCCTTTACCAGCACTGGAGAACACTGCACTGCACAGGCCTTTCTCCAGATGCAGAAATAAATAAATGAGCACATCCCCTAGGATCTACCTCTGGGTCAGTTCAGATCACGAGAAAGCTATCTATGAGTCCATTGTTTTACCTCCCTACAGCCACACTCTGATGAACCAAGATTCACTCATCATTACAACCTGTTTTATTTTTAAATCATGATTAAGTATAAGAAATAGCCTTCTGACACTGTGTTTGATATCCTTTAGACCAAAAGATCCAAATGACTGTTTTAGAGCTAGGTTCTTGGAAGAATTCTGTATTTCCTAATGAACTTTGTTTAATTAGGTTACAAAAGCCATGGAATGTATTTGTTTTCTTTGGCATGTAGCTGTGGTAATGCATGTGGCAACTACATTTGAGTCTTTGTTTTCCCTCTGACAGGCAAGTCAACTTCTTAAGGCTCCATTTCTGCATCTTGAATGAGGGCGCTCATCTTGCTTCCTGCATCAGACTTGTGAGGACTAAGTCAGGTAATATGGTCTGATGACTACATTCATAGGGAAATTTTTTTGCTCGCTCACACTCTCTCTCTGTACTAAGGTATCTTCAGTCTTAGATTTCTAATAAAGCACAAATAACCCAGTGCTTTTCTTTACCCTGGCCAAAAAAATATTGTCATATCTGAAATGAAAGTGCCTGGGGCACATGCTCCATTTGCTCTTAATCATAATTCTGAAGAATGTTATTTTAAGAATTTGTACCAACACTTTAGAAACTAGATTGACTTCCTGTTTACCTTCAGCCAGGGGATTTCAGGTTAAAGCAAGAAACAAAGAAAAGGAAAACAATTTATCAGACTATAACTTTAAACGATATATAACATTATTTACCCATACACACACACACAAAAAAAAATGTCAAGTATTCCAGAAGGGAGAACAGAATGTTCACTTACAGAAGTACAAGTTTTACTTGTTCTCCTAAAAATTTCTTTCTGCACCAAAATGTTTGCAAACTCAGCTCCCCACATCTTAGCACTCAGAGAGGCCCCTTTAAGCACATGAGGCATAAGGTTTTAATTTACAAGGGCTCATCTACATTTTTTTTTTGCCAGAGCTTCACAGAAGAACTACATTCTAAATCCAATACAAGTGCCTGTATGTTCTGCAAAAGTTTTTCCAGATAGTATACACTATTTCCAGTTGCACAAAGACAACAGTACTAATTAAAGCAGAGTCAGGAGATATCTTTTTATAGATGGTTTTTTTTGAGAAACAGTAATGCATTTAGCAAGATCAAGAGAATTGGGGGTGATTATTTTCCTACCTTGGTGAAAATTCCTCTCATACTTTTATTTTTAAAAAAATTGTTTTGTGAAATTTGCGTATAAGTAATTCACAGTTCATATTTAGACTTATTGAATATACCCATTTATATTAAATCTTTACATATTACCATGTTTAAAATGCAAATTCTAACAAATTACGGCTGATTCGATTCTCAAGTGATGTTAGTTTAGGACAATAATATGAATCAGCTATGAGTGCCCGATAAAAGTCAAGATAATCATACTTTTATTTTTTATTGACATATACTAACTGTGCATATTAATTATATCAATATTTATTTTCCTATTGACATGTATTAACTATATATTAATGGGGTTCAGTGTGATATTTTAGTAGATACATACAGTATTCACTGGACCAATTCAGCCTCTATCCACTTTGTCCCCATGCCCCTCATTTCCCAACTGCTAGTAATCGCTAGTCTACATTCAGGTTGGCTTTTTTTTTTCAACTTTCACATATGAGAAAGAACATGTGGTACTTGACAATCTCTTTTTGATAAATTATTTTAGGGAAAGATATATATATATATATATATATATATATATATATATACACACACACACACACATACATATATACACACACTCATATATGTCACATATATTATAAAAGAATACAGATGTTTGAGTAGATAAGAATTAGCATATGCAGAAATTTCTGGGTTGGAAATTCAAAAAGAAATGAAGATCTATGGAAATTCAAAAAGAAAAGAATGATCTATGCTGAAAGCCTAGGCAGAGTTATACTTAATACATCCCTAGAATGACAATAACAGACTCCTAGGTAATGCTACCTAGAAGAAGGGAATAGTAGAGTCTGAGCTTTCTCTATTACTATCAGATCCCTAACCAATCAAGATCCCTTACCTGGGAATTCAACAAGAGTCAGAAACTCAAAGCACAATAAGCCAAGTTTTCATTTTCTACTCCTGACATGCCAAAGTAATACAGAGGTGAGAGTCCAGCCTTATAAAATGTAATTTCAAAAACATTAGGTTTAATCCAGAATTTCTCAAAATGTATTCCACAGAGAATTGGTGTCAAGCAAAATATTGATATAATAGGTGTGTGTGTGTGTGTGTGTGTGTGTGTGTGTGTGTGAAATACTAGATTAGACAAAGTTCTTAAAAGGTTCTTTACCTCAATATTTATCAGAGATTTCATTGGGTTGACATGACTCTCCAATAAGGACATAGAACATGTTGTTGTTTTCCAAACTTCTTTGAACAAATTTATTTCATGGAATATCCTTGGGGAAGGTATCCTATTTCACAGAACAGAATTTGGAAAATGTGCCTCTAACTTGTCTGTGAACACCGGTATTTATACCCTCCCACAGATATCCTGGTTTAGAAAATATGTTAAATGCTGAGGAATCCCCATCACGTGCATCCAGAAACCACATTTTCTTCTACAATTTTTAGGAGTGGACATGTTCACTTAGTGTCACTCAGTAAAAATCCAAGGATTTTGGTCAGATACAAGACCTACTTGGGCACTTACTGACTTTAAGACATTAAATAAATTAATTAACTTCCTTGAGGCTTAGATTATTCATCTATTAAAAAGGGGGTAATAATTAGTACCCACCAAAGTACAGTTTAAGCAACACAATGTATATGAATGTAGTGCAAATCAATACCAAGTACACATGGTAGGTTCTCAAAAATATGGTCTTAATCTGTGCTATAAGCACTGTTATTCAACACAAACAATCCAAGCTTGTCACACACAAGCCAAAACCAAAATATCTCACTTAAAAACCAAAGGCCTCAGGTTGCACTTGGAGCATTCCGCCAACTGCTTGTGTGTCTCCATATACTCAACTATAAGTAATTGGAGCTGGATCTCTACCCCTGGTAATTACCCACATTCAACAGACATAAGCAGTCTGGAGAAAGACCTGATAAAATGAGATCACTGATATAAGAAAATGTGACCAAGTCTAATGCTGACAGCTCAATATCAAGGAAGAATCGGGTTATGTTTATCAGTTAGGTTGACTTACTTGAAATATTTTTATTATCAAGTTCATAACAGTTCATACTTATTTAGTAATTTTTTATCTACATCCTAAGAAAATAATATATTTAAACTAAAGGTAAAATATGCTTCTTATATTTCTCTTCTAATATATTGTTAACCCACTACCTTCTTCACTTCCCCAAGATATCCCCTTCCCCTTCCATAGCACAGGTTGTTATTGGTTGCAACTCTGTACTGCTTTTGGTTGTAATAGCTTCCTCTGTATCATATAGGCTTAATGAATGAAATATGGTATTGGTATAACAAATAAATAGAAAATTGAGTTTGATTTTTTCTTTTATCCTTAGATGACAACTCTCAGAAAGTGATTTTTTAAAAAAATTTTACAAGTTCTTTTTATACAATCTATTGAGGGGGAACTTCTATAAAAACTGACTTTGAAAATATAAAAAGAACTATAGTTACTCAAAAGAATATAGAAAGGATTGAAATAAGCATCTAATGAAAGTCAAGCCAAACAAGGCCATTTAACCTGAGATATATCCCTCTTAATTGTAAACTGGGGGGGTGTGGAAAAATGAAACAAAACAAAAAAACCCCAAAACAACTAGTTCCTAGATAATCTCTTTGGTTCCTTCCAGTTCCATGATTGGATAAACATGACATTCTCTCCCCCCCATTTTTCTTTGTTCTAACTTTAGCTGCACTTCTGAGTCTCTTCCCTAATAAACTTCACCAACAGGTGGAAGATAAAACAAATTCAAGAATTTCATTAGAGCAATTTTTGAAGGAGAGTGCCATCTACTCTGAGAAACAAAACCTGAGCACTCTCCTGTATTCACTGGGCCCTACACCTTTGGAAGAGAGGAGGAAGGATTTGGGATGATGGTGGTGATGGGTGCTTAACCCATTTGATGCTTCTCAGTAATTAATGCATTAGAATGTGCCCACTTTTCACCCAGCCCAGTCACCAACAACAGCCTTGAGAGAATGGCACACAAGGCAGACAAGTCTTTACAAGAGTGGAGTGACAGAAGAGAGATGGCTTGGTAAGGTTCCTAGGCGAAGCATGCTGTCAGCAAAGTAAGGAGCATCATAATGAAAAGGCAGTGGAAAGAAGTATCCCAGGGAGCCTGTAGGCCAGGGTGCTAGAGGATAAAGTGGACAGTTATTGAATGTGAGTATTCAAAGGACCTCAGAGAGCACCTGGGCTTCCCAGCCTTTTCAATATCAAAATGTGTCATGAATTATAGCCAACACACGCATGTGTGCACACACATTCACTTATGGTCCCTATTGTGCATTTAGTGACTGTTACTTAAAAAAACTACTAGAAATCAGAAATTCTTTAAAGCAAATGTATTTGGTAAATTTACTGCCTCTATGAATATCTGAAAAATAGTAATATATGTATCTGAGACAAATAGATGCCATTTCTCTAACAGGTATAGGTATGACGGCACATTCCTCAGAATTCATGGTGATGAATATTCGTCAATATTCATGGTGATGAAATTTGTTGCCCTGTTAGTATGTGCACAAGAAATCCCCATTCTTCTCCTGTAGAGGAATGTCAAAGCTTCTCAAGGACAGCCTGCCCAGGCTCCCTTTTTCACAATCATTCTGCAGCCACTCCCTGCTTGGGGGGGGGGTGACCTTCAATATCTCCGTATTGTCTGCATAACTTGACTCTTACTTTTTAGTATGGACTAAAAACTTTTTCTCCTGCCTTCCCCATCATGCCCCAGGCACACTCACCTTTCCTGTCCCCTCCAGCAATTTAAGCATTTTTTAGCATCTGTCTTTTGCATCTCACACCTACCTGTCCTCAGAGCCCTCCCACCTCCTGCCATCAGAGCCAGCTCCTTTCCTTGTGCCCTTCAGCTTTGGGGTGGACATTGTGAGCACTGATCTACATTTCTGTGCCCCACTTGTATCATGCCCTCCTCTATAGTGGGACCATGTCTCTTCCATCTTTATACCCTACCCCTTAAGACAGTGCTTATAGCATGCTAGGTGCTTGGTACATATCTACTAAACAAATGTATAAACAAATGATAGAAAACAATTGGAGAAAAGTATCCTGAGATGAGTCTAATCAACGGCCAAAAAAAAAAAATCCTTAGCAGAATTAACAATAAAATGGCACTTCATTATAAATAAAACTGAGTCACAGAGAAAAACCATCATTTAAAATGATCTTACAAGGAAAACAAAAAGAATATGAGTCTACTGAGATAGACAGTGTCGTTGTTTTGGGATTAGGAGGGGAATTGCGGTTTGCTTTTTGCTTCCAGACTCTGTTTTGTGTTTGTTTGGTTTATTTTTTAAACTCCAGTTCTCTGTATCAGTGAAAGATCAGGCTGCAGCTCAGTCTGTGAAACCTAAAAGACTCAGGTCCCAGGAGTTCCCATCAGAGCCTAGGGGGCCGTCGACTAAGGAAGGCTCCTGGAAGCTCCCCAGGGGCCCAGGCTGCAGGCCAGCACAGCTCCAGCTCCCGTCACCTCTGGGGGGTCTCTAACAGGAGCCTCCACCGCTTCTGTCGTCCAGTTCTCAAGTTCTCTCTAAAAAATTAATGGTTAGTTTCCCTTTGCTTCTGTTTCTGACTTGATTAAAGAAGAGAAAAAGAATTCGACTTCAAAAGGAATGATAGTAGCAGAAGGCGCATCTGGCTTTACTTTTTAAATTCCACCAAAGTTTGTGTTTTGTTGTTGTTCTCCATTTGACAGCGATCCCGTGAACTTCTCCTCCGGGGAAATGGCGTGTCCAAAGCCCGCCAAGCCCAGCCAGAGAGCTTTACGATTTATTGGAGTAATATTTTAAACAAAACCTCAATAGACACACACTCAGTGGAACCCGTGCTCTCCTTAAGTAGGGGGCATGCGTTCTGATCTCAGCGTACGGTTTGGCTGCTGGTAACCAGCATTAAGAGCAGGATTTTTAAACACGAAAATGGATAAAAGAAAAGCTAAATCCCGCCGTCCGTCCGCCAACTCTTAGTCATTATCTCCAGCAGCATATGGGACCATTCTCCTACTTGTCCTCGCCCTTTCTTCCACAAAAGCAAAAGCAACCAAGCCTGTCCCGCTCCTTAGCAAACCCACTCTTTGTGCCTCAGCGGTGCCTTTGCCACCACCACCACTTCCTCCTCCTCCTCCTCCCGCCGCCGCCTCCTCCCGCCAGCCGCCGGCGTTTGCTCGGGCAAGTAGGCGTCTGGCTCCCTTTGCACCGGGAAGCGGGTGCCGCGATTGGGCGACGGTCCCTGAGTCTCCAGTTCCGCGTCGGTTTCAAGGCTCCTCCCTCTTGGTGAAAGACAGACTGCGGGGCGCCTGGAAACCGGTCCGAGGGCGCGCGAGGGAGAGGAGAGGGAGCGAGTTGAGGGATTGACACAAATGGTCAGGCGGCGGCGGCGGAGAAGGAGGCGGAGGCGCCGGGGGGAGCCGAGGCCGCTGGGCTGCGGAGAGTTGCGCGCTCCACGGGGCCGCAGCCACTAGCGCGGCGCCGCCAGCCGGGAGCCAGCGAGCCCAGGGCCAGCGAGGCGGGACGCGACCCCGCGCGCCCGAGCCACCCGGGCTCCCCGGCCGCCCGCGCTTCATGAACCGCAAGTTTCCGCGGCGGCGGCGGCGGCTGCGGGACGCGGAGCAGAAGCCCAGGGAGCGGGCCGAGCGCGGCTCGGGCTCCACGGACGGCGCCGGCGGGGAGGAGACCTCCCGGGACGTGGCGGGAGCCGCCGCCGGCCGTGCCGCTGCCAGCCCCAGCCGAGCGGCGCCAAGAAAGGAGCCGAGAAAGTATGGCTGAGGAGGAGGCGCCTAAGAAGTCCCGGGCCGCCGGCGGCAGCGCGAGCTGGGAACTTTGCGCCGGGGCGCTCCCGGCCCGGCCGGCGGAGGAGGGGAGCGGGGACGCGGGCGGCCACCGCCGTCCCCCGGCTGACCCCGGGCGCTTGGCGCGCCGGCTGCTGCTGCTGCTGTGGCTGCTGGAGGCTCCGCTGCTGCTGGGGGTCCGAGCGCAGGCGGCGGGCCAGGGGCCCGGGCCGGGGCAGCAGCCCCCGCCGCCCCCGCCGCCCCAGCAGCAGCAGGGCGGGCAGCAGTACAACGGCGAGCGGGGCATCTCCATCCCGGACCACGGCTACTGCCAGCCCATCTCCATCCCGCTGTGCACGGACATCGCGTACAACCAGACCATCATGCCCAACCTGCTGGGCCACACGAACCAGGAGGACGCGGGCCTCGAGGTGCACCAGTTCTACCCGCTGGTGAAGGTGCAGTGCTCCGCGGAGCTCAAGTTCTTCCTGTGCTCCATGTATGCGCCGGTGTGCACCGTGCTGGAGCAAGCGCTGCCGCCCTGCCGCTCCCTGTGCGAGCGCGCGCGCCAGGGCTGCGAGGCGCTCATGAACAAGTTCGGCTTCCAGTGGCCAGACACTCTGAAGTGCGAGAAGTTCCCGGTGCACGGCGCTGGGGAGCTGTGCGTGGGCCAGAACACGTCCGACAAAGGTACCCCGACGCCCTCGCTGCTGCCCGAGTTCTGGACCAGTAACCCCCAGCACGGCGGCGGAGGGCCACGCGGCAGCTACCCGGGGGGCGCTGGCTCGTCCGAGCGAGGCAAATTCTCCTGCCCGCGCGCCCTCAAGGTGCCCTCCTACCTCAACTACCACTTCCTGGGGGAGAAGGACTGCGGGGCGCCCTGCGAGCCCACCAAAGTGTACGGGCTCATGTACTTCGGGCCCGAGGAGCTGCGCTTCTCGCGCACCTGGATCGGCATCTGGTCGGTGCTGTGCTGCGCCTCCACCCTCTTTACGGTGCTCACGTACCTGGTGGACATGAGGCGCTTCAGCTACCCCGAACGGCCCATCATCTTCCTGTCGGGCTGCTACACCGCGGTCGCGGTGGCCTACATCGCCGGCTTCCTGCTGGAGGACCGGGTCGTGTGTAATGACAAGTTCACCGAGGACGGGGCGCGCACGGTGGCGCAGGGCACCAAGAAGGAGGGCTGCACCATCCTCTTCATGATGCTCTACTTCTTCAGCATGGCCAGCTCCATCTGGTGGGTGATCCTGTCCCTCACCTGGTTCCTGGCGGCCGGCATGAAGTGGGGCCACGAGGCCATCGAGGCCAACTCGCAGTACTTCCACCTGGCCGCCTGGGCCGTGCCGGCCATCAAGACCATCACCATCCTGGCCCTGGGCCAGGTGGACGGCGATGTGCTGAGCGGCGTGTGCTTTGTGGGGCTCAACAACGTGGACGCGCTGCGGGGCTTCGTGCTGGCGCCCCTCTTCGTGTACCTGTTCATCGGCACGTCTTTCCTGCTGGCCGGCTTCGTGTCGCTCTTCCGCATCCGCACCATCATGAAGCACGACGGCACCAAGACAGAGAAGCTGGAGAAGCTCATGGTGCGCATCGGGGTGTTCAGCGTGCTCTACACCGTGCCCGCCACCATCGTCATCGCCTGCTACTTCTACGAACAGGCCTTCCGGGACCAGTGGGAACGCAGCTGGGTGGCCCAGAGCTGCAAGAGCTATGCCATCCCCTGCCCTCACCTCCAGGGAGGTGGAGGCGCCCCGCCACACCCGCCCATGAGCCCCGACTTCACAGTCTTCATGATCAAATACCTTATGACGCTGATCGTGGGCATCACGTCGGGCTTCTGGATCTGGTCCGGCAAGACACTCAACTCCTGGAGGAAGTTCTACACGAGGCTCACCAACAGCAAGCAGGGGGAGACCACCGTCTGAGACCCGGGACTCAGCCCCTTCCCAGCCCTCGCCGGTCGGTCCCAGCCACTCCTCAAACGCTGGTCCCGTGGAGTCCATGCCAAGCCTGGCTACTCAAGGCGTCCTCACTAGACACTTTCGCCGCCTCCTTTAACAGCACAGCGCCTGCAAAAGCGTGTCCCGTCCCCAGGCAAACGGACGCGAGGGCCTGACTGCCAGAGGGGTGTGGACCGAGCAATGGTACCAGGACTGTAACGCTTTTATGATTGTAAATAGCCTGTGTAAGATTTTTGTAAGTATATTTGTATTTAAAGACTACCGATCACGCGTTTTTCCTTTTAAATTTTTTAATTATTTAGGGCGGTTTAACCATTTGAGGCTTTTCTCTCTTGCCCTTTTCCGAGGATTGCAGAGGAGGTAAAACCGGAGCGCACCCGCCAAGCGCTGCAGCTCATCCTCCTGCGCCCCTCCGTGCCGCGGATGCACAGGCCTGCTGGGTCACCAGCTCCCGGGGCAAGTCCGGCACTGCGGGGTGCGGCGGGGCCACTTCCCGCCTCCTCCTGCCCCTCCCTTCCTTCCCCTGCTTGAGGTAGGGACTCTAAAAGGTACTGAACTCCACAAAGCTTCCATATCCGGAGGTGGGCCCCCGCCCATTCCTTTCCCTGTTCAGAGGCAGATTGCAAAGGCAATGTCCCTTTTACTTTCTGAAGCTCGATTCTTTAGAACCTTCCCCCAACTTTATGGGAACCCACGGGTGTGGGCGCTGGCAGTCCCACACAGCCTTCCGCCACACTCTCCTCTACCGCCCAGACACTCCCTCCTTCCACCTACGTTGGTTAGAGGGTGAGCGAATTAACCAGTGCCAAACTTTTTAAAGTCTAATTTTTGGTGGATGAGCTCATTTCATTCTCTAATGTCTAAAACCTGGTATGGGTTTGGCCAGCGTCATGGAAAGATGCGGTTACTTAAATTTGGGAAGAGGCATGAAGCTTTGTGTGGGTCGGGAGAGGCTGGGGAGGGATATAAAATGTTAATTCTAATTGCATACTGATGCCTCACAATCTGCCTTTGACAGTGAAACAGCCTGCGTTTAGATCTTACCCTTTTGTCGAAAGGAAACATTGAGGTACCTGGAAAGCTTTGGGAAGGGGTTGAGCTTTGCTTTCCTTAACGGGACAGCAGAACCCAGAGTTATGAAAACTTGAAAGAGAGATTTCAGTGTAATGGACTTCCTCAAAATGAAGTGCTATTTTCTTATTTTAATCAAATAATAATTAGACATATATCAGAAACTTTAAAATGTAAAAGCTGTACACTTTTAACATATTATTATTATTATTATTAATTATTATTCAGCAACACATTCTGAGGGAGGAACAATCCACACCACTAATAATAACCTGGTCATATTTCAGGAGGTGAAGGAGGTGGGGATGGGGTTGACTCCTGAAAGAAACAAACAAAAATATGAGCGTGCATGCTAAAGGGAAAATGTGTGCTGGTCTACTGCACTCAATCTGTGTGCTCCTTTTTGGATTTACAGAAAGTGTCAAATGTAAATCTTTCAAAGCCATTTAAAAATATTCACTTTAGTTCTCTGTGCAGAAGAGGAGAAAAGCAGTCCTCCTAATTGTATTGTTTTGAACTTTTAAGAGTTTATCAAAATGCTGGTACTTAGGATCTAAATTTATCTATGTCTGTCATACCCTAAAATGACATTGGTCTTTGAATTTGGTATGCATTTATTCTGTTCACTATCACAAAATCATCTATATTTATAGAGGAATAGAAGTTTATATATATGAAATACCATATTTTTAATTTCGCAAATAAAAAATCAAAGTTTTGTACAAAATTATATGGTTTTTGTGCCTGAGAATAACAGAGCTTGAACTGTCTGAACTGTCTTTACATTTTATAGTGTCTCATAGCCCATCCAACAATATAAAAATTTAGGAATTCAGTGAACAAGTGTATCCTTAAACCTTCAGCCAGTCCTTCCAAAGAATAACACTATTTGCATTGTTGTGATCGACATTTGTGAAGTCCCAAGAAAAGACTTGTTTTCATGACAGTAGAGAATAGAAGTCTGCAAATTACTTTACTTATTCAGAGGTTATTAAAAGATAACTCTAATTTTAACATTAAAGCTTTTTTTCTTTCAAGGGGTAAATTTACATGACCTTTTATAACATGGAGGTTTATTTTTAAACCATCACCTTTGTGTGTTTTTTATGAGATATTGTCTTATCTCTTTCATAATCTTGGATATTTCAAAACCATAAATAGGCAATCAATAAATGGTTACTGACTCTGTGTTTATAGCATTTTAAAATGCAGTTGGGTTAATAAGTCTGTTTTGTTGCTTGCTTCTGAAGACTCCATTTTTATATTGTTCAAGGAACCTTCTCCAGAGGAATTTTCTAGTTCATCTACTCTTAATCAGAATTTATATATATGTGTGTGTGTGTGTGTGTGTGTGTGCACATATATCATATACATATGCACATAAGTATATATACATTAATTTTAAAAAATAGAAATACACAATTTACTTGTCATTTAAGAATATGGAAATAATATTATGAGAAATGGAAAATCCCAGATGGAAAACTTTAAATACCTTTAGATAAAAATATCTTTATTACATTTTCCAATGAAAGTATTTTTTGACAAAATGACAAGAGGCTAAAATGAAGATTATTGATGCAATAGAGTCACGTTCATGGTTATAAGGCAATTACCTTATAAGTCATCATCCTCATTTCAAAACAAATGAAAAAATTAAATCTAATTGAAAATATATAGCATTGGATTTTAAGTAGCAAGATGCAATTTTGATCTTTTTTGCTATTTTAATGTACTACAGTAAATATCTGAGAAGGTTTTATTGTACAGATACACACACACAATAATTCTTTGGCCAAATTAAAACATGTCTCCTTATTAGGTAGTTAAATTACATAGTTTCTAGGAAAACAAAATTTTAAGACTATTAGTCTATCCAAAGAATAAATGTTAAAGCAGTCTTATCTATGGGTGTCCTTAAAATGATTTAACCATAAATTTGATGCAGAAAGGTATGCTGGATTTAAATAGCTTCAGAAGACATTCTTTAATCACTACCAGGCTTTGCTTTTAGAAAACAATTTATCTTAAATTATGTGCCATATAGAAAACCAAGATATCTATTTATTTTTGTTGTTTCTTGTAATGCTGATGGCAAAATAGGACTTAACCTGGAAAGCCATAAAGCTTCTGGAGATACTGTCCTATTGGCATGCTGTTTCCATGACAAACCGTATTTTCAGATTATTTAATTTGCCTATTTTTTTAACCCGCTATTAATTGGAATCAAATTTCCCCTTCACAGTGTCCTTGATTTAGCTTTTGGAGGAAATGTATGTGTAATATGAAAAAGCCTTCTGATGCTCTTGAATTTTTTTTTAACATAAACTTCGTGGGGACAAAGAGTCATATTTTTCATCTCAGAGCTATTCAGTGTCAAACATATGCAAAAGAGCTGGCCCAGACTTTTCAGTCTGTCCTGCCTTAGTCAGTTGTCAGCCTGAGTTTACTGTCCTGGTCCTTTTGTCTCCACTGTGAGTACTGAAGCCTTGCACTGTGGTTGCATTATTCCTGAAGTCCAGCATTTGACTAGGAAAGGAGACCACAGTGAAGAGTTGATGGCCAATTAAGAAAAACCATGACTAAACTGCAAACCATTTCAGGACTTGGGTGGCTTCAGATCACTTTTCTTGGTGTCATGTTTCAACCTTGATACACATTTTTTAAGGTGCCATGTGTGTGTGTGTGTGTGTGTGTGTGTGTGTGTGTGTGTGTGCATGCGCTTGCATTCAACTTTGGCTACTTTTGCTTTCATCATTTTCCAATCTATCTATTGGCTATAGGCCACATTTTCTGTAATATGTATGCAGTTAATTCAAACCAGTGGTATGATAGTGAATGCCCTTGATACTTTTCTGATTAAAATATTCTATTAACTGGGATCTGAGAGATTACACACAAAACATGGTCATTAGAAAAGTCTACAGGTAGACACTAGTGCTATGGTCATTGAATACTTAACAAGATACACTGATCTTCAAAATAAACCGTCTTCCAGGATTAACCTGTACAAGTCAAAATAAGACATGGACTGTATATGAGAATTCTCCAGTTACATGTCTAAAAAAAGATTGTAATACTACCTTAAGTTCAAGGCCTTTATTCTGAGACCTGCACATTTAAAATGGGTTGCTGCCAGGGAAAGGGAAGTGCCAAACAGGGTAAAATTTATTCTGATGACTCCCAAGATATATATCTATATCTTGAACTGTTGGCAGATGCCAATGGCCCTTAAAATTTGAAAAACAGTATTTGAGGTTCAATCATGACTCAGAATTTCCTTAAAATTTTTATTTGCTTTGTTCATATCCTTGTATAATGGATATGTTAAACCATAGCAATTATGGTGGCAAAACAGCTTGCTTAGAACCTGGCAATTAAAAGTCTCTGGACTAATTTTCTTAAGTTTTATCATGATCTGTGGTGACAAGTGTCTCTAAGCCGTTACAGAATCAAGTTCCAGGTTGGGCATAGTGGTGCATTTCTGTAATCTCAATGACTAGTGGGTACACTGCTGAGGCAGGAGGATTGCAAGTTCAAGACCAGCCTGGGCAATTTAGCAAGACTCTATCTCAAAATAAAAAGAGTTGAGAATGTGGCTCAGTGGTAGAGTGCTTGCCTATTGTGAGTGAGGCCCTGGGTTCAATCCCCAATATTGAAGGAAAAAAATAAAATCAAATTACTGTTGTTTAACACTTCCTTTGGGGATTTTTGTTTATAGGTTGATTTGGGACCCAAATAGGTCAAATAAAAGGATTTCTCACAGAAATCTTTCTCATGTAACATAATGGTTAAGCTCAATCTAAAAGTATGTGCTAAAATGAACATATAACAAATATTCTGTGGGTCATAAACAGTTTTATGAATCAAGCAGATTCTTAAGTTTCTTGAAAAAATAAAGTTCTATTTTCCAATAAAGATTATTTTAAAATTATATCCCTTTATTTTAAGATGGTAGTATCCTAAAGAGGTGCAGTTTTGAAGGATTAAACTCGAATAACACTGTAATTTCTTCAGGTATCACTGATACACTAGTTAAATGGAATATTTGTAAAACCAATAATTCTAAAAAAAGAAATAGAATTGATTCGCACATTTTACATATGCATGTTATTTTTTTAAAAAGTGAAATAGACAGCCAGGCATGGGGGTACACACCTGTAATCCCAGTACTCGGGAGGCTGAGGCAGGAGGATCACAGGTTTGAGGCCAGCCTCAGCAACTTTGCAAGGCTCTCAGCAACTTAGTGAGACCCTGTTTCAAAGTAAAAAATAAAAAGAAGGCCTGGAGGTGTATCTTGAAGGTAGAATGTCCCTGGGTTTATTCCTCAGTACCACCAAAAAAAAAGACACTTAAAAACAATATTTTTTGTTTTAAATTTTATAATATTCATATTTCATATAAAGATCTCAAGAAATTTCATTCACAGTATAGACTTCCAAAACATGTTCATAGGAATGCAATGATTAACATCAAAAGAAATGTTATTGCTGCTTTGAGATAGCTCTCTGTGGCCCAGATTTCTTTTCTTTCCTTTTTAAAAACCAAGTATCCTCTAATTTGTGGATATCTCCATGTTTCAGATCTCAATACCTGTTTGAATTAAATTTGCAGGGGAATAACTGCAGGATCCCCCCATAGACAGTGGCCTTTATTTCCTTTCAAGTTGGCAGTGTGTCCTTGCTTAAATGAAGTGCTCTGAGACAGGCTGTTCTCTTGCCCTTGGAAATGCCTGTCTTCACAGTTGCAGCAGCAAATACCTGGAAGCCATACAGGCTGGTTGGATGCGTATTCCAAATGCCATGTGCTACTGAATGGCAGTACATATTTTTTTTTTCTTGAAAAGTAGGTTTAGGGACTATTCTTGACCTTATCTTTCCAACTCTTAGAAAACATTAAAAAAATTAACTTCAACACATGCTCTGTCAAAAACTGAATTTCTCAGATATGGTGATCAACTACCCAGGTTTACCCAGGACAGAGGGGTTTCTTGGGATGTGAGAGTTTTCAGTGGTAAAACCAGGAAAGTCTTGGGAAAACAGGAGTGGTTGGAATAGTATACCATGGATTAAACTATACACCCATAAAATAAAGTAAAAAGTTCTGCATTGGTCACTGGTTCACCATTAAAAGTACTCTTTTGACCTGTTGTGTTATCTCGTGACCAGATAGAAAGCCAGTGAGCACAGCCCTTTGTAAATGTTCTTCTCAGTGAGTGGCTGGTTAGATCCCTGTGTCTGTGCACCATTTCTTCAGGAGGCAAAAAACTAATGGCAGTGACCAAGATATTCAATTTGGTTTGTTTCATAATGGAACACAGGGATCTAACCAGCTACTGGACCCTGTTCTTGCTACTCATGATGAGTTACATAGAAAATTTTTAGAAAAGATTATCAAAATTATTCCCCTTGGAAGGGATAGGCTTTTTAAATTGATGTTAACTTCTATCAGCTTGTAAAGAACTATTAGATTTTCGCATGTTATTTGTTTTATTTTCCTGTATTATAATGCAACCCACTGGAGTGAGATTACAAACTCAAGCAGAGATGGTTCCATCCATCGACTAATTTAATGTTCATACTTTTCCTCAGAGGTAAGTAGGGTTAGGACCCATACTTTTCCCAAAATGAAAAGTTGTATCTATGAGAAGGAAAAAGAAGTAAACTAGATCTTAAAATTCTTTTGTTACTATTGAGAATCGTAGAATACAGTATATGGACCATGCAATTCATGGACTTCACATCTCCACAAGATAGTAATCAGAACTGGTCCACACCCCACCCCTTTGAGTTCAATGTCATCCTTTTTGTACATGCACATAAAATTTCACTGCCTTTGTTTTGAAACCACACTATTCTTATTATTTCTTAATTGAACTCAATGTAAATGAATTTTAAAAACATGCAGATAATATAATTACTTCAGGAGCACATTAGGCTATAGAGTTGTTTTTCAACAGGGGGCAATTTTGTTCCCTGGTGACATTTGGTAATATCTGGACACATATTTGATTGTCCTGACTAGGGGGAGGGGAATATTATGAGCATTTAGTGCATGGATGCCAGAAATGCTACTAAGCATCTTACAATGCATAGGACAGCCCTTGATGACAATACTTTTCTGATCCAAGTGCCAAAGTTGAGAAACCCTGTTCCAGTGGAATAAATAAAATAGTGGAATATACATTTTTAAATTATGACAGATCTTAAATTTATAAAATATAATTGAGCTGGGCGTAATCCCAGTACTTGGGAGGCTGAGACAGGAGAAGCGCAGATTCGCGGCCAGCCTCAGCAACCTTGTAAGCCCTCCGCAACTTAGTGAGACCCTGTTTCAAAATAAAACATAAAAATAGGACTGGAGGTGTATCTTGGAGGTAGAATGCTCCTGAGTTCAATCCTCAGTAACACACACACACACACACACACACACACACACACACTATATATATATATATATATATATACATATATATATATATATATATATATATATATATATATATATGAAAAAATATGGATTTACTGTGCATACAGCATGGACTTTACTTTTGACATGCAAATGTTTCTTTTATATTGATGAACAGCCTGATAATACGGTGTATTAGTCAATGTCTTTCAGGTGTTCTAACAAAATACCATAGACTTGGTAGCTTAAAAAGCAGACATTTATTTTCCATGGTTCTAGAGGCTGAGAAGTCCAAGATCAAGGAGCCAGCAGATTGGGTTCCTAATGAGCGCTTGCTTCCTGGCTTGTAGACAGCAGCCTTCCTGAAGGGTGCTCCCATAGATCTTCCTCAGTGTATATGAGTGGAGAGAGAGAGATTTCTCAGTCTTCCTTTTTCTTTTAAGGACACTATTCCCATCACTAGGCCCATCATGAAGTCCCTACTCTCAGGACCTCATCTAAATTTAATTACCTCCCAAATTCCCATCTCTGAATACCATCCCATGGGGGTTAAGGCTTCAACATATGATGGGGGAAGGTGACACAAACATCCAGCCATAATGGTCAACAAAATAAAACCGCTTGTATTATTTAAATCTAGACAGAGTTATACAGTATCATAATTTCAGTGGGAAAATATGTAAGAAACATTAAACAACAAATTTAATGAAAAATTTCTTAAAGGAATCTTTTAGTATTATGCTACTGTACTTATAGTCTACCTTTCCCTTTTGTTTGCACATTTCCCTGCGTCATGGAAAAGTGCTATGGTACAGGGGAAGAACTCTAGCAGGGGAGCCAGAAAACCTGGTTCCAGTTTTGATTCACCAGGTTAAGGGACCTTGAGTAAGTCTAACCCACAGGATCTAATGAATCAAATGGAGGTATGAATGAAATAATAGATGTGAAAGCCCTTTTATAAAGAGTGAAGCCCTGTACAAATGTGAGGGGTTGACATTATCATTCACGTTGAGCTGATTAAAGAGGAGGTTGAGTGGTCTTGAAGACTTTTGCTCAGCTTTGATTGCCTCGCCTTTAGAAAAGGATGTTCCAGCCACTGAAGGGATCCAAGATGACTGGGAGCCTTCTGCACTTTTCCTGGCCATCAATCCTTTGACTTTACTGCTATACTTGAGTTCTCTCAAACACACCCAGAATAGTTTTCAGTTTTTATTTTCCCCAGACTCTGGTTAAATTGAATATGAATCAGTCTACTGCTCACCTGCTCCATCGTTTGAGTGGGGCTGAGTCCTGTGTAGGAGAAAGAAGCTCTGGTTGAGGAGGTTGGTGTGGGGCAAGAATTCTGTTCTGGGAGTGCTTTGAGGTCAGGGGAGGTGGTTGGGGACTGGGGAGGTTAAGAGTATGTTACAGGTAAAATGTGGCAAATTCAGAGGCAGAGTCTGCACCGAGGGCCCTCACAGAATGGTAAGGGTAGCCCAGGAGCTATTTGTCCATTGATGAGTTGGGTGGATGTGAGGAGCAGCTTGAGGGTGGTTTCTGGCATAAAGGTAGGCTGGGGTCATTTGGCATTGGAAGGGGAAAACAGGAAGGGGTAAAATGAAAACCAAAGTCAACTTGTCTTTCCTGGGTTGCCCTGGTGGGAATGAGTCAAGAAGTGGAATGGAAACAACTCTCCAATAGGGCCGTAACCCCAGATTGGAAATAGGACTCTCTTTTCTCTTCCTCCATTAAAAAAGAATTCAAGATAATAAGGAACTGTACAGAGAAATTGAATGTCATCTTGGAAAGAATGTAGGACTTGCAAGATGTGGCTTGAATCCCAACCCGCTCTTAGCCTTGGATTCATTTATCTAAAATAGCAATAATAACAATTTTTTATTAATTCACATGGCTATTTGGAGGATTGAAGAACTAAAGTATATAACAATATTTTTAGCACTAGAGAGTGCCAAATCTACAAATCTTAGTCTTCTTCTCCACTTTACACATCTCGTTTCTTTCTTCCTCTTATCCCTATTCTTCTCTCCTTTTCTTCTCTCTCCTGACTCCCTCTCTTCTCTCCTCCTTCTCCTATGTCCCACTGTTATAGATGATGGAAATTTAAAAGCATGAGGCAAACTAATGCCCTATTTTTTCTTGCATCCTCTTCCTAAGCTGAGTTTTATAAGACTTGGTCACTTACAATTAAGTTAATGGGGATCTTAAAATTAAATGACACAAAGTTTTGCATTAATCAATGACTAATATGGCTCTTCAAGCACAAGGGCATTTCTATGCATTCATGAAGGCTTTGGGATATACTATTTCAACTCAATTTTTTTGTGGCTTCTAACAATTCTGACCTAATTGGTAGGTTACACACTAGGGGAATAAGGCAATGGCCCTTAGAGGCCACACTAAATCATGACCAGGAAGAGAATCATAATTTCCTTTTAGAAATATGCTTCTCTACTAGGTTGATAGGTAAGGGAGCAATTTCAGGAGTCCTTCGCTTCTCCTTGTTGACTCTATTGCCCAATGGAAATTATCTAGTAGCAGTTATAAAAATGTTCCTTTGATACTACTGAAATGTACTGACTACATTTTTGGTGCATGAAGGAGAACAGGATTGGGGGCTTATGTCAGAGAGCCATTTCAGAGCCTTGGTTACACCCATGGTCCAGCATATTCATTTTCTATCTTCTATTGTTGCTGTAATAAATTACCACACACTTGAAAAGCACAAATTTATCAAGTTATAGTTCTGTACCTCAGAAGTCTGATGCTGGTTTCATTGGGCTAACATCAAGATGTTGCATTGTTGTGTTTCTCTCTGGAGGCCCTAGGGCAGAATCCACTTCCTTGCCCTTTCCAGTCCCACCCCCATGGCTCATAGAACCTTTCCTCCATCATCAAAGCCAGCCACATTGGGGCCAGTCCTTCCTCTTACTGTCTAATTCCCTTCAGCTAGAATAGTTCTCTGCTTTTCAGGACCCATACGATTAGATTAATACAGGATAATCTTCTTGCCTCAAAGTCACCTTAATCACATCTGCAAAGTCCCTCTTCCCACATAAGGTCACATGTCACAGATTCCAAAGATTAAAGTGTAGACATCTTTGGGGGACCTTTATTCCACCCACTGCATCTATGTTTAGCTTGTTGACAAAAGCTAGAGGATTTTTCTTTTAGAAGTATTCCTACCATATTCTTTGTAAGTCCACTTCCAGATTTCTTTATATTCTAGATGCCATCACTCTTTCTTTTCTTTGCTGCCCTTTTTGTTACCCTATATGTCTTTTCAATTCATATCTCTCTAGATTAATGTTTTGTGTGTGTCCCAGAAATAGGTCAGAGAAAGATGATGATTAACTAATGTCAACCCTCTTCTCCCACTATAAGCTCACTGTTTTTCACTACAGGCGATATAACTGTATGGTGTTCATCAGAAACACATCAGTCCAGTGATTGTATTTTTGCCCTTTGATGAGGGACTGCATGCAAGAGATAGTCAACATAGTTCCTCTCGCTTCTGATTATTCTAGTATGTATTGCTAGCTGTGGTTATATATTTTAATTCTTTATGACGTTAGCATCATGTTCATACAGGGGAATTTTTTCCTCTCATGATCTTTAAACATTTGTCAAAAAAGAAAAGAAATTCCGATTGCCTGGATTGCATTTTATACAAATTCAGATAATGAATACGCCTGCCCTAGTTTAAAATGTTATGTTGACATTTTGGGGGGAAGAAATTTTTCTAGCATTACAAATACATCGTTAAAATGTTCTCTAAAATGTAATTTTTAATCTACACTAGAAACTAACTGCAGGATTTTTTCTATTTAGATTATAATGGCTACAAGTATATATTTTCCTTCGATGTACATATAGATCTGTCTGAAAAATGTGCTTTTTTTCAGCAACTATTTAAGGAGAAGGATTTAAAATGTTCATACCTCTTCCCAAATATGCATAATTTTCAAGCATGCGAATTTGGAAGGATTATATAGAAGTATAGCAGGATTTCTAGAACTCAACAATAAGTTAGCATATACAACATTATCTTCTAATACTTCCACCACTTATCTTCTTTAAAATTTTACATCATTAATCTTTTCTGTAGATTTTCTCCCCAAGTAGGGATAATTCAGGAACAGACCAGAGGTCACTTGAATGCAGTAATAACTCTATTAATAAAGAAGATGTGTTTTAATAATATTTTGGCTTCATTAGGACCAAGTTGCATTCATGAAGAAGGCATAGGGTATGTTTGAAAATCCCACATAAGACATCTTATAATGAATCCTCATTCAAGGCTAACTAAAATAAAACCAGATGATCTTCAAAATATACAGTATTTATCAGAGATGGCAATGGATTACTAGGAATTCTTAAAATTGTATGTGCATAAGAATCACCCAGGGAGCTTGTTAAATATGAAGATTTCTGGCCTCGTTTTCAGAGATACTGATTTTGTTGGCCAGGGGAGAGGTTCATGTTCTTGAGTTGCTCTGAAACACAGGGATAAAACACAACTTCAAGACAAATCCCTAGCGATGCCTCCCATCTACAAAACCCCATCTTCTAAGGACACTGGACTCAGAACCTGCAGACTATGAGAACTAGCCTTTTAGAACCCTCAGTAGGGAACAGACCTGTCCTGCCTTTACCAGCATCATCCCTAAAGGAATAATCCAGAAACAGCCCAGTTCCAGCCGGTATACTCCTCTCCAAGGCCACTAAGCAGTTTGCCCAGGTCTGAAATTCTTTTAATGTTTTTTTTCTTTTAAAAGGAGAAGCTTATTCCATAACCAGAGGTTAACTTAGAATTATTTCTTGAATAAGAAGACTTTTGGAGTAGAATCAGTTAACTGATCACTAAGCAGGGAAAGGGAAGGATGCAGATTCTGTCTTGCTTAAACAGGGCTCTGACGATGGCCACAGAGAGGCAGTCAGTGAGGCAGGTGTGGACTTGATGGGCCCGTAGAGGATGGACTTCAAAAAGCTCCGGTTCCCCCCCGGGTGGGCCTCTGCTTTTATTGGGCTGCCATTGGCAGAAGCTGTGCACAGGAGACTTCTCAGGCAGCTCAGCTTCCCATCCTTTCAGAGCATTTTGTTTGTTTTAGCTTTTTAATACAACTGACTTCTTAGAAGGCCCTTCCTTCCCAGGGAATTCACTAATCAAGGTACTACTCTATTTATTTCCATAAACAAATCCTTATGAAAGAGCAATTCATTCATTAACTAAGCAATGTGATCGTTTCTACTGTTGTACCCGAGAGCTTCAAAGCACCAAGGTTGTTGTTCACATCAATTAATCCAGGTAACTGGGAAATGTGAGTAAGACAGGACTAAAATATATCCCAACTGACTTGACAAGATAAAAAATAAGATCTAGACCTAAGATATTTAAACTCATGTTGTCTTCAACATCTTAAGAACTTTAATTCTTTGCAGGAAAGAATCACAGTAGAGAAGGAAAGACCGTCAAATCTTATTAGAATGAAGTAATTTTATTCCACAGAACTTACTGTGGCATGGAAAGTGTCATGTAGCCTCTTCTTTGTACTGTGGAATATTTGGAGAAGAAATACCTCCTCCAGGTATGTAGACTGCCATGTTAGCATTTACCTAGGAAATATGGGAAACAATTCTTGACAGTTTTTAGTATTTAAATGTCTATATAAACAAACATTTTACATGTGAATTATAAAAATATTTTAATAATACATCAATTAATAGTCTGTAAAGATGAATGGATGTTGAATTTCAAAGATAAATATTTGTTAGTTCTAATCAATTACTTGTACGCAGTCAATACTTGATTCACAGGGAAGTTCATAATTAATAACAAAAAGTTGCCTATTAGATGGTCATTAACCTAACCCTAACCCTTCCAAATAACAAACTGTCTAAACTTCAAGGCTATTAGATAAGCACATTTTTTTTTTTTGTATATGTGGTACTGGGGATTGAACCCAGTAGCACTCTACCACTGAACTACACCCCCTAGCTCTTTTTACTTTTTATTTTGAGATTGGAACTCACTAAGTTGCCAAGGCTGGTCTTCTGTCTCAGCCTCTTAAGTGCTGGGATTACAGGTCTGCCCCACTGTACCTAGCTAGATAAGCACATTTTTTAAATGGGGTTTTTAAAGAAAGACACAGTAGAAACCAACTGAATTAAGTAAGATGGTTGAAGTGATCATTGAATAAAATCCTTTGCAGGAAAATAAAATGTATTTTTCCTCCACAGATTCCACCTGCCCAAACTAATTCTTTCAATGTTTTTATTAAGATGAATTAGTTAATTGATTAATTTATTTATTGTGGTACTGGGGAATGAAGCCATGGGTGTTCTACCTCCAAGCTACACCCCCTACCCTTTTTATTTTTGTTAAAATAGTATCTTGTTGGTTGCTGAGAGTCTTGCTAGGTTGCTGATGCTGGTCTGCAACCTGCGATCATCCTCTCTCAGCCTCCCAAGTACTGGGATTACAGGCCTGTGCCACCACACCCCTCTGAGACATATTCATTTTTTATTGAGATATAATTCACATGCCATAAACTTCACTTTTGAATATTAAAATTCAGTGTTTTTTAGTATTTCACAAAGTGTACAACCCTCACAACTACCTAATTCCAGAATATTTTATCACATCAGAAAGAAACCCTGACCCATTGGCAACTATTTCTCCCTCCCTCCCTGAACCCCTAGCAACTACTAATCTATCTACCAGTATAGATGTGCCTATTCTGGGTACATCACATAAAGGGAGTAATACATACAGATTTTGTGTCTCACTTCTTCCACTTAGAATAGTGTTTTCTGGTTAATGTATGTTGTAGCATATATCAGCATATTATCCCTTTTATGACTACATACTATTTCATTGTGTAGATATGCCACCTTTTGCTTATCTGTCCATCAGTTAATGGACAATGAGGTTATTGTCACTTTGGGCTATTATTAGGAATGTTGTTATGAACATTTGTGTTCAAGTTTCATGTGAATACATGTTCTGGATTCTCTTGCATATATTCTTAGGAATGGTGCTGACTTGTATGGTACCTTCATGTTTAACTTTTGAGAAACTCATATTATAGTCCCATCAACAATATTTGATGGTTCTAATTTCTTTGCATCCTTTCCAATACTTAGTGTTGTCCATATTTTTTTACGATAGCCATTTTCATGAGTGTGAAATGATATCTCACTATGGTTTTGGTTTGCATTTTACTTCTTGTCAATATTTTGAAATTGATTCAATGGCAGAAAAGGAGGGAAGTTCATGGTGGTTTTTAAATCTCTGAATAAACTGAAAAAGAAAGGTGACTTTAGAATCAGATTCAGAGCTTACCTATTTATTTATACACTACTTCATGAATAAAGAGAATTTATGTCTTGTCAAAATATACGGTACATCAGAAATACAGAAAAATGTAGGAGTGTTGGATGAACAGGTAAGATAGCTTGTAATATGCGAACTTCCTAAGAACCAAACTAAAGTAACAAACTGCAAAATCCATAATGCTCATAAGATTAAAAACAAGTTAGAGACTTTAATATTATCATAGAGTCATTAACTGTTCTCTGCATGAACCCTTCAGTATCAAGGGGACGTGAATCTTGACACATTTCTTCACATTGCGGAGGATTCTAGATGAACGAAGAGCTGAAATCAGCCTCTCAGTCCCAGCTATCAGTACCATGTCTCTCCTTGGGTACTTTCCTTAATATGCTTTTTTTCCTGATGTTTCCCTGACCCCCAAGAGCTGCTCACGTGGCCTCGCTGTGCATTCCTGGAGCATCTATACCTTCATTATCACAGAGCTTGCCACGGTTCATGGAGAGCTTGTGTAACTGTCTCCCTTCCTTACCAGTCTTCAGTCCCTGCTTTACTCACTATCTCAATAGCTTAGTATATTGCCTGGCTAAAATTTCATTTGAGCCATACTTACTTTAAACCAATCATATAATACCAATAAATGTTATGTTCTTTTGTGTGGCTCCAACAGTAGGTCAATAATTAAAAAGTGGGAGTCCCGATATCTCAAAATAGCAAGAAACATTATTTCAGAGAAAGTCAAGGCAGTCAGACGATGAAATTATTTCCCCCATGGGACCATTTCTGGTTTAAAATGAACTAATCAAATAGTGACTTACAGTCATCAAAACTTAAAATCTCACCCAAAATACAGAGAACTGCATAACGATCTGTGAATAAGCAATATTAATTTAATCGATCCACGGTTTATCATTATTTGTTACCCTGAGACTTGTACATACCTCTAGGCTGAGATGCCAAAACAACTGGGGGCACCTTAGACACTAGTCAAGAGGTTTCATTCCAAAAGCACTAAAAGGATCTCATCAGAAGGCACTCACACCCCTAAGGAGGTTCCGCAGCGGGATGTCTAAGGAGAGCGTTATGGCAAGAAGTCAGTATAATTTGGTTTTTAAAAATTCTGCTCTGCAAGACATCCCCATGATATAAGTATTCCTAATTAACATAGAACTTCCGTTCCTTCATACAAAACGCTGCAGTGCAATTTGAGGCCGCTTAAAATTATCTTAACTTGTCCCATTTGGCAAACTAAGCCAGGTCTTAGGAAATGTGGAGCTGTGGTGTGCAGGAATGGGGTAGGTTGGGGAGCTCCCTCCAGATCTGAGAGAGCCTTTTTGTTGACCTGACACTGAGTTCTTATGTTTGACTCTATTATCAGGATGCAGAAGTGAGCTACTGTCTAACTAGCTAGAGAAACTCCTGGAACACCAGCAAAAAAAAAAAAAAAAAAAAAAGTAAGAAGTGGAGAACTATCAAAATTGAAGGTTTGCTGTCTAACATACATTCACATAGTCGCTTTTTTAAAAAAGGGAGGTTTTCCATTAGCAAAAGCTAAAAAGGCAAAAATATGATTTCTGTATTCTTTCACATTGGTGAGGCATTGAATGCTATAAAAAATAAAATATGTCTCTATTTCCTGAATCCATTCAATATTTTTTAAATCTTGACATCTATATTTGTGTTCCATAAAAAGTTAATAATGTGAAGGATTTATTATAAGTCCTGAGCTTTACTTTTTGAGTCAGCACAGTGGTTATTAAGAATTCATATGCACACGGACAGAGTCTGTGCTATGACATATTTCTGTTCTTTAGATATCGACAGTTGCAAAGAGACACCGTTCAACCAGGAAGGATTTTTCCCTTTTTTTCACTGCCATAAAAAAATTATTAAATAAAACATAAAAATTTTTAAAAATGAAGAAACATTGCACTAAGAAAATACCACAGGAACTGGAACACTGTCAAGAAAAAAATGAATGAGCCAGGAGTGGTGGCACATGCCTGTAATCCCAGTACTAGGGAGGCTGAGAGAGGAGGATCTTGGGTTTGAGGCCAGCCTCAGCAACTTAGCAAGACCTTGTTTCAAAATAAAAATAAAAACAGATGTGGGTATAACTCAGAGGTAGAATGCCCCTGCATTCCATCCCTAGTACCAATA
This sequence comes from Glis glis, assembly GCA_004027185.1. Lineage (NCBI taxonomy): Eukaryota > Metazoa > Chordata > Mammalia > Rodentia > Gliridae > Glis > Glis glis. Next base: position 40,992 of record PVJS01005846.1, read on the forward strand.
TAGATAGATAGATATAGATATATGAATAAGGGAAGAAAAAAAATGAGGCAAAAGATAAAGAGGACCAAGAATAGATTTAAAAATGATTGTATGTGCTAAACTCTGCACATCTAGAGTACCTCCAAAGTTCTATTTGAATGAGGACCAAGGTATCTCCTGGGAAACAACTCACCTGAATCCAGAGTCAAATCCCCCCAGCTTGGTGGAAACGCAGTACCCAGTTTCTGAAGAAGGATGTACGCGCATAGTCCCCTTGGATCTATCCCCATGGAATTGTGCCTGAGGCCTACTAAGAAGGCAACCTGAGAAGGTGCTGCTTCCATAACTATCTGAAGACACTTGTAGCTGCATTGACAAAGCGTACCATGAAGGGGGTGCCCTATTTCCATCAAGAATCCATTGTGATTTTGTGAAGACAAAAGGGTGGCCTTCTTGGCAGCTTCAGCAATCCTTGTGGGTTTGGTTCACTAGAGCTGCCCTGTTACAGCATCATCAGCACAGGTGAGGCCAATGGAGCAGCAGAGGGGCCGCAGGAGTGGCTTTAGAGAAGCTGCAGATGTTGCAAGCTTTGGAGGCAAATCTCAGCAAGGGAAGGTGCTGGGCTTCATTAAGGGGTTGTTTTCTGGAGCACATGCGAGACACTTGCCAGAGCTCTCACAATTCGTGGGTGATGGCGAATTTTGAAAATAGACTGAGTTAACCACAGTTGAACTGAGGTGTTGGTTATGAATAGGACAACATGTAATTTGTCATCCAAACAGGGATGTCTTTGAGAATGATGTATTTATCACTAATGATTATGCCAAGACAGCAGATGTAAACTACGGCCGTCCTAGACAAACTGAAAGATGTAGTCATACCACAAGAGACTGTCACTTCCAACTCTGTTAGTTTTGTAATGTTTGCAGTTTTGTCCTGAGCATGTATTATTTTTATTAGAATAATTCATAAAATTATGGAATTTACACAAAGAAAAGGGAATAGAAATCTTACAAGATTGACAGAGCAAAGACAGAAGCTGTTTACACTGATAGGGTGACCCTGGTCCCCTTCTCCCTCCCCAAACTCATATCACAGTCTAGAAAATTATGTCTGTAAATTATTCATCACCCCCTGGCAACTCTAAAGCTGCCTGCCTTGCTTAGCATGGTCGTACCCCCCAGCACTTCTGGTGTGCCCCACTTTAGTTATTTGATTTTACTCTCTGCCTTATCTTCTCTCTGAGATAGTAGCCTTGGAAGGTCCAATGATACATTTTTTATGTTGAAAGTGTGGGGGTAGTTTAGAAATACCATGCCTGCTTATCACAGTTGGCCATATCTGTCCCATCAAGATGCTAACAGTAGAGTGCTTCTTTATAAACAGAGTACCCACAGGAGTAAGATCTTAATTTATGTTGTTCCAAATTCTCAAAGAGAAGCTGACTTCTTTATTCAACCTAAGTTGAGGTTTTGTCTTTAGTGAATTCTAACAGGTAACAGGAAATTTCCATTGTGAAGCACACTTATTTCAAGCTCTTCAGACATGATCCCAGCCCACTTCTTTGAGTTGCTGCCTTTATGAGAGACAAGATTTAGCAATTCAACTCGCAGTGCTCATAGGAGTGCAAATAAAGTCAGAGCGACATCATATATGACAGCAGATAGGCTGCCAGCCAGATGAGGACAACTTTGATGCCTCTACAAAAATGGAGTAAAAGGAAAAAGGCAAGACCCAGCAGGGGAAGCAGCTGACCCTCTGGTTTGATTTTAAGATCTCTGTCTATAGTCTTCCTACAGATTCTCTTTATTAACCTTCCTAGTTATCTAAGCTCTATGAGGGCAGGGATTTTTGTGACTTGCTTATAGGAGTATCCTCAGAGCCTAGAACAGTATATAGTAGGAGCTCAAAAAATATTTGTTGAATAAAAGAATATTTATTTCTCTTTCTAACAGGAACATTAAATGGTACCTGTATAGGACATCTGGCTTCCATTCTGATACATAATTTAATGTTACAGTATTGTTTTAAGGATTACATAAATTAAAACATGAAAAGCACTTAGGGTAGACCCTGACATACGGTAAGCCATTAGCAAACGTCTGCCACCTCAGTTTTAAGGCTGGTAGGTTGACACTCAGGATAGTTGGGGAACCTGCAGGAAGGAGCCCAGTAGGATGCACCCCTGAGTCCTAGAAGCAATGAGCGGGGTTTGTGCTGAGTCCCACTAGATCTGGGAAGGACAATTGCTGAAGATGCTATAGTTATCCTTGCTTCAGGGGCTCAGCCTTGAACTTGACTAGGGGTGGGGTGACCAGGGAAAGAAAGTGTCCTCGCTAGGGTCGATTGCCCCCCAGGAGCTTGTTTGCAATTAAATCAATAGTTGGCTATTCTTTTGGCAATACATTGTATATTCAGATATCTATTCTCTATTAAAATGCAAATATACATTGTGAGAAGTCATACTTAATCTATCATCTGTAAATGCTATTGATAACATTTGCATACGGTACTGTTCTCTAAGGGAGGACATAGCAAAGTTCCCATTTTTTTTTTTTTTTTTTTGCAGTACCGGGGATTGAAGCCAGGGGCATTCTACCTCCGAGCTACATCCCTGGCCCTATTTTTTATCCTTTATTTTGAAACCGGGTCTCACGAAGTTGCGCAGGGCCTCACTAAGTAGCTGAGGCTGGCCGGGAACCCAGATCCTCCGGTCTCCGCCTCCCAAGTACTGGGATTACAAGCGTGTGCCACCACACCCGGCCCGGCTCAAAGTTCCCATTTTGATGATGGTGCAGAGATCACTAGAGCATGGAGTGGTGCCCAAGGAGGATAGCCCCATCTAGCCTGGGAAGAGCACTGTAGCGGGAGTTGCTGGGTGGCCCAGTGTGAGGGGTAGAGGGAGCAGGGTATGAGTAGAATGGGTAGAAGGGCCCTGTCACAGAAATATCTATTGTCCACCTAGAATAAATGGTGTGACAAAGAGGAGAAGCTGAACCTTATTCATAGAAGGCTTTCAGAGGTTGCTTTTTCTACTTAGAACGTTTATCAGTTTCAGTTACAGTACATGGTTAGATTTACAAGTATCTAAGATTCGGGTCAGTTGGAGAAGGTTAAGTTGGGTTGTAATTTATACTATTTGTGTATTTGGGAGGAATTCTTATATTTCACTTTTATAAAATGCATTATATATATTATATACAGAGAATTATATATAGACAATATCTATATTATAACAATATCTATATAATGATATGTATATAATATATGTAGATAGTTATCTACATATAATTTATTTGGTCACTATATACCATAGAGATTATACATATGCATATATATAAATATTTAGTCACAATAACTCTGAGATGTATATATAGATATATAGTATTAATACCTATGTATTAGGCATATATAAGTATATAGTATTGATTTCATTTAATGTATGAAGAAAATAGGGCAGAAAACATCAAGAGGTGAAGACAATAGTAGGAAGAAACCTGGAGGTTGGTGAGAGTGTTTTTGTTGGTGTTCCACTCATTGTCGGAGCAGGGCTTCAAATACTGGTTTTCTGATTTCAGATTCAAACCACGTTTTATTTTTTTTAATCATATTTGGCCTGCTGCCCTCTACCACAATTTAATTGAAAAGTCTTCTGGGTTCTACCATTTTTCTCCCTACTAAATATACTAACTGGAGAGCCAAGCAGTCCTATCTCCTACCCCAGTATTTCTAGAGGATCTGCAAGAAAATCCATTGTTATATGGGAAGAAAACATTAGGACTTTCAGTTGTATATTGTGGAGGTGTTTAAATGAACATAAATACATCACTACAGTTGACCTTAAAACAAATCAGCATACATATCAATAAATGTGTATCATTTACAAGTAAGCACATTTCCAAATATTGAGATGCAGGGGTTTTGTTGTTGCTCTTTGTTTCAAACACAGGGCTGCAGGCTCAAAAGAGCCTGGAAACCATTGTTCTTAACTGGCAACTATTTTCCCTAAAATGACTGTGCCGTTTGTAGCTAAGCACACTTCTCCTTTTGTTTCATCTTCTGCTGGGTGCAGTGGAGTATGACAACAGGCTGCTGTCTCCAGAATAACAGAAGCTTTGAGTGAGAAGGGCCTAGAGGGATCAGTTCGCCTAACCCCTTCAATTTGACAGGGGAAGAAACTGAGGCTTACAGGGGTTAAGGGATTTTCCCAAGCTGACAAGTTAAGGTTGAGCTCAACAATATGGGAAACGGATGGGAAATCCAGTTAATGCTTAGCTAGCCATGGCAGGGTGTCATGGGGTTGGCTTGCAGAAATTAAATCCGTTAATAATCCCCAAACCTTATTTTTGCCAGAATTTTTAAATGCCTCACCTATCAAACCTTTTGCTAAAGATGATAATGTGATGGTTTTGTTTCTCTGGACACCCAGGAATGTTGTATTAACACCCAGGAATGTTACATTAACACCCAGGAATGTTGCATTGAGCAAAAATGTCACACGTATGGTACATGCTGGTTATCTGGTTATGCTATAAATAACAAAAGTGGGCAATTATATACATGAATTGGCACAAATAACTGGATTGAAACAAATATACTTCCCACTTCTGCCTGCTATAAAGAATGGAACAAACATTTAATATTTTCCAATAGGCAAATAATTAATCACTCAAAATCTACTGAATCTTGAAATACTCTAATTTTGCTTCTGGAGGGATTTTTATCTCAGAATTTAAGACCAGACCTGTACTGGACTATTTATCCTATGCTGAATTCCAGTAAGTATTTGCTTCTATTTCTGGACTTTCTGTTCTCTTCCATTAATTTGGCCAAATATTTAATTACCAGTTCCTAAGGGGTTTTATCTACTGAAATATTATGGCAGTTAAGACTAGTCCCCCATTATTACTTTTATAATTTCTAAAAATTAAACCCTACCACTATGAACATTAGAATAATCTTGCCTATTCAAAAGCAAAGCAAAACAAAACACCCAAAGCCACATTATCAACAAAAAGCCTACTAGTGACTTTATTGGGAAACTCATGAAATTTATACATTGATTTAGGAAGAAAAATTGACCTTTTATGCTGTCTTTTTTTTTCTAAAAATAGAATATTTAAATTTTTTCAGTTAGAGTACTATCTACTTACTCATTTGTTTATGTTTCCTTAGCAAATGGGATTTTTTGGCATTTTATTATGTTTTCTAACTGGAATGTGATTTCTATAGAATGTGGTTGCACATCCTATACAAGGAAGCTATTGATTGTTTGTTGTTGTTTTTACAAATAATGCAATCTGTCACTTTATTGAATTTTCTTACTGTTTATAGGAGGTTTTTAGTTGGTTCTCTTGGGGGTTTCCACAGGTACAACCATCTCACTTGTGAATAATAACTATTTTGGCTGTTTTCAATTTGTACACTTCTAATTTTATTGTTTTGTGTAATTATATTAATTACTACTTTTAAAGCAATTATTTAATTATGCCTTAACTATTGATCATTTAGAATTTTTCCATTCTTTTTAAATTTTTTTTTGTTTTGCATTAGTACTGGGGATTGAATCCAGGGGTATTCTACTTCTGAGATACACCCCCAGCCCTATCTTATTTTTTATTTTGAAACAGGATCTCACTAAGTTGCTGAAGGTCTCGCTAAGTTGCTGAGGCTGGCCTTCAACTGTCTCAGTCTCCCAAGTACTGGCATTACAGGTGTGTGTCATGACTCCTGTCTGAAATTTTTCTATTGTAATAATGCTTCAGTGAACATTTCTTTACACAGAGCTTAAGCAGTTTGGTCATTTCCTTGGGTTAGATTCCTACAAGTTGTTAATTTGGGGAGTAAAAAGGTATAATAATTTTAAAGACTTTTAACACAGGTTGTCCTGTTACTTCCCCCACAAGGCTCTATCAGTGACAATCATCAACTTCCTTCGACTGTCCACAACCTGGGGGCTCCTGGCACTGATGCCATCTCCCCACTTCTTCCTCTGTTGTCAGGCGTGGGGTACCTGAAAATTCCAAGTAAAGTCTTTACAAATCAAATCAAATATAGAAATATGAAGTTGTAGCCGGGCATGGTGGCACACACTTGTAATCCCAGTACTCAGGAGGCTAAGACAGGACGATCACAGATTTGTGGCCAGCCTCAGCTACTTAGTGAGACCCTCTTCAACTTAGTGAGACCCTGTTTCAAAATAAAGAATAAAAAATAGGATGGGGGGTAGCTCGGAGGTAGGATGCTCCAGTTTCGGAAAACAAAAAAAGAAACAAAGTTGTTGCTCAAGTAACCCAATAATCAATTTGGAGATGAAATTCAAATGATTTGAAGTTTATTTGCTCTTTGTTCACTTTATCTAGAATCATGCCAACCTCTTCCTTTCTTTCCTTGTTCACATTCTAAAAGCCACCAAGATCCCAAGATCAATAGATCCTACCACCTTAACTTCTCTCCTACTCATTCTTTATTCTATATTCCCACTGTCACTGCCCTGGTTCAGGAACTCTTTTCTCTGGACCAATGTAAAAACATCTAACTGCAACTCTCTCTCCTGGAACACATCTGGACAACACTCAAGGTTGTCTCTTAACCTTCTTTCTCCTCTCTCCTGGACGACTGTAATAATATCTAGCTGATTTTACATTTCCTATTCAATCCTTTCTCCACTCCTACTCAAAACACTTCAACAGCATCCAACTTCTTAGGATGGCTGCCATCCCTGTCCAGATTCTTTTTTTCTTCCATTTAGCTACTACCCTCTGGCCCTACCACACTATGTGCAGGTCCCCGACAACTTGCAATACCAAATCTCTGCTTTTGCATGTGTCATCTGACTTCAAGAATATCTTCCTTGGCACCCCACACCCCCAACTCCATTCACTTGCAAAATCCTTTTTATCCTTTAAGAGACAACTCAAGAGCCACCTCCCTCCTGCAATAGTTCCCATTCCAGCCCAGATCTTTCATAGGAGGACCACCCATTGATGGAGGATGGCAGTATTCCGGAAGTTATTTTTGCACCCAGTCACCAGGGCTCTTTTATAAGTGGAACAAAGATTGATGAAAATTGGCAGAGGATTGGCTTTCCCCCCATTTTTTGGTGAACTGTAATAGTTTAATGTGACTTGAAGGTTATTTCCTACAAACCTATTTCCACCATCAGTATAAACACAAAATTGGCCTTGCAGAAGGGGCCTGGAACTCCAGCTTGGGAGGGATGCTTAAAAGGTAAGAGTTGCCTCTGGGACTCCTGTTCTCTCATGCCTCTGGGCGCTTGCCTGGCAGACTGTTAATGATCACCTTAGGCCCTCAAGCACAGTGATGAGAGACCCCCAGTGACTGTTGAAGTGCACACAAAGCTTTTGGTTTTCCCTTTTCTTTGGTGGGGGAGAGATTCAGAAAGTCCGTGAGCTAGTTTGATAGGAAAGTAAAACCTACGAGCTGGAAAGGGGGGTCAGCGTGTCATCTAATCCAGCTCTTTGCTTCCAGAAAGACCAGAGGAGCTAACCAGTCCCTCCTGCTTCTAAAGGTCTGTGGGAATGAAAACTCCTTTGTTCACCCAAACCAGCACTTGTCAGCCCTCACCTGCAACCAGTTCCCAGGTTCCCCTTCCTATCCAACCTTCTAGCTCCATTTCCAATGAACCAGAAGAAAAGCCAGTCAGCTGCCTCTAGGGTGGCTGGTTTGCTGGAACCTTAGTGAGCAAGTCTTCTCTGAATAAAGCATGCCACACACCTCTAACTTACCCAGAAGAACCTCCCTCTGATGCATGTTTTGCAAAAGTGGGTAAGGTGGGGGGAGGCGAGTGGGGAGAGTCTCCAATGTCAAGGGTCTCACTCAGGATTCACACCTGGCCGGGGTGTCAATTTTGCTTTTTACAGCACAGTCGCCCTCTGCAAACAGTTCCCAAAGCAAGCCAATTTATTCCAAATTCCACCACAACTATCTGTTAATATCTAGTGAGATGTTCAAAGCCAGTTAACCATCTACTAGTTATAGGGGTGCTTTTTTTTTATTGGCTTCGTTGAAGAACAGAGACAAAACTGCTAACATATGTTTCTGTTGCTAGACCTTAGTCTTATCACAGTTTGAAACTGTAGAAAATCAATTACGTGCTTTGAATCGCTCCCCTTCCTGGCACAAAAGCATCTCTTCATTCTTTTGGGGTAGTGAACGCTTCGCAACATCTACCACTAACAGCCTGTTAGGATTTTCTGCGAAATTAATGTAGTACAAATAAACCAAACAGAAGGCCGGTGTAATGCTAAGCATCTCCTCTCTCCTCTGTTGTGGCCTCCTTGCAGCTTGGGACCACTCTGCTTTGCTGCTGCAACATCTGGACAGCATTCGAGGTTGTTTCTCAAGGACACAAGCGTGCACCTCCGGTGAATTTCAACTTTCAACATCTCTCCGGCTCTAATCTATATTTAATGTTTCATGACTGGTAGTCAAAGAAGCTTCAGCTAAATATCAGGTCGGAATGAAAATGATCCTTGGGAGAACATTTGCTTCCAGTGCGCGCCAGCAAAGTGTCTGTGACAGAGGCTTTCCCCCAGAGACTTGTTGCCCATTCTCTCGCAGTAATAATAATTACGCCTTATGATTGCTGTGCCCACATAATCAAAGATCACTTCATCAAATGTGGTCCCCAGGGGAAGCCGTCTCTACTCCTAACTGGATGTCAGTCACAGAGAGCAGCACCCCTAGGGATCCCCAATCTTTTGCTCTCCCTTTTCAGTACTGTGTTGTTAGCATTGTGCTTCTTCCTATTCTTCTCAATGCAAATGATGTGTAAATCATGCCCTCCAGAAGGCACATGTGGCGATGGGGAGAGGGTGAGGAGGGAGGTGGGGGCCGGCGTATTCTTCCTCGGCTCCCCTCCCTAACCTACCACAGGGATTTCTCGCATGGAACATAATTACATCTGTGCCATATGGGCTCATTTATATTCTATTACAGGTTAAGCTAATACGACTCAGAAACATGCTAAAAATACCTCAAAGTATTCTAGAGCTGTCAAAACACTTGTCATTTCTTGCTCGCTCGTTTGATTGCTAGTGTTTTTATTTTTGTTGGGAGATTTAGAGAATGAGGAAAGCACGGTGGCGTGCCGGTGTCCAGTCTATAAATACAGTTTAATTTCCTGTATTAGTGCAATCTTTGGGCTTGTAACGAAAAGATCTTTGTTTATAATCCTGGAATGGCCCCAAGACATGGGCACTGAAGCCCCTACACTTGTAGATTTTAATTTCCCCAGAGATCGAAAATACAGATTTCAGATGTGCGGTTTTGTCAGCTTTAGAATATTTCTTGTCTTTGTTTGATGTAATTATTCATTGTGATAGAGAAACACCTGCAGCGGGCTGACACACCAGAGAAACGTGCTGCTGGAGTTATAAGATTCGGTTTGGATGTCAGGCAAATCTTGTCAAGACTTTATGTGTGGCAGGATAATGAGAAGTACAATCTATAATGAGTAATGAGTTCAACAATGATTTACAAGGGCATGTTGGGCTGCTTTTTTGCAATGGTTAAAGTCCATCGACCCACTAATTTCTACCAACAGTTTGCAAAATTGGTAGGTCATGCTTGCATAGACTCTTAACTTGATGGTTTGTTCATGTAATTAATTTTTTCATTATTACTATCTTAACATATTAGTGGAATTTTAAAAATTAGTCTCTGGAACAGAAGAGCAAGTACAAATATTTGAAGCATTTTCCATGCTTGACAAGCAACATTTCCAAAGTGTATAAGGTGCTAGCTAATCACATCAGCCATCAGTTAAATACACAGACCATTTAACTGAGAACTGAATTCACACAAAGGCATGGTTTTCTAATTTGCTAATAAGTGTTCTCTGCTATCTTGTTGATGGAGTAGGTAAGATTGCATGGGTTTTAATCTCAACCCAGCTACTCCATAACTTGTTATCTTGAAAAATTACATAATTTTTCCAGTGCTCAGTTCTCCCACCTATAAAATAAGCCTAATAATAGCTATCCAATGGGATTATTGGAAGTATTCAATAAGATAATGTAGTAAAGTACTAGGCACAGTGTCTGTTACATAGTAATCACTTGGTTAAGTATTAGTTATTATTTTTACTGATGTTGATTTTACTTTTGACATGAACAGCTTCTTTACATAATTATATAACTCCTTTGTTTTATGTTTTGGTTATGCCAATGTCCCGTAGCATGATTGGTGTATTGGTGTGTGTGTGTGTGTGTGTGTGTGTGTGTGTGTGTGTCTGATGCTGGGAACTGAACTCAGGGGCATTCTATCTCCAAGCCCTATTTTATTTTTTATTTGGAAACAGGGTCTCATTAAGTTGTTGAGGGCCTCCCTAAATTGCTGAGACTGGACACAAACCTGTGACCCACTTGTCTAAGCCTCCCAAGTACTGGGATTATGACGTGTGCCACCACACCAACCTTCCTGTAGCATGATTTTTATTGGCACATTATAATTATAAATAGACATGGAATCCATTGTGTCTATATAACGCTTTTTATTAAAAAGCATGTTTTTGCCAAAATTATGTTAGTTGCACAGGCTTCTTAGATCATGTGGGCCAGAGGTTCTCAGCATTTTGGGGCCATACAACCAAGTTTTTACTCTATTTAGAATCAATAGATATTTAGAATCAATAGGTATACATGGACTGGCATGGGAAGAAATTGAAAAATTCAGTGTTAGTATAGTGAAGTCAAATTTTTCTACTTCATACGTTATTTTGAAAAATCTGTATATTTAGGATATTTCAGGATACAAAGGATCTGAATTTGAGCAGTTAAAGTGTTACATTTAAATAAGAAGGAAGTCCAGTTTAAAGTAACAAAGGATTGAGCCAGTGACTATAGCCAAGGTCTTATTTTATTTTTGCGTCTTTGAATTATCATTTCGGAGCTATTTGAAGCTTTGAAGGTGTGTGTGTGTGTGTGTGTGTGTGTGTGTGTGTGTGTGTGTGTGTATGTGTGTGTGTGTCCTCTTAGATCTTTCCCCATCTTTTGGGCTGATTATACCACCATAAAGTAGAATGAAATTCCTTATTATGAGTGAAATGAAATTCTAGGCACCATAAGTTGCCTAGACGCTTAACATTTTCTATTTTTTGAATTGGAAGTCGAATGTGAACTTGAGTAGAAATAGGGCTGTTCCTTCCACTCGCCTTGGGTTTGTGACTAGGGATAGAGGCAATGGGAAAATGACAATGGGTGACCTTTCACAGGTGAGCATCCCCGCTCTGTGCCTGGGCCAGGGTGTAGGTACCTGGTTTTCACACAAAGGTGCCAAAAAATTTGAGTCAGTACCCAGGGAAATAGCAATGTGACTCTAGACCCTTGTGACCTATGAAATTTCACTCTTACTGGTGATATTTTTCAGCTTTTAGAAAATGTTTTTTTCCTCTAAGAATTACTCCAGAGATTTCTCTGCATAGAAGCATAGACATAAGCTCTCAATGGTTCAAGTTCAATCATATTTTCTTTTTTTAGTTTACTCTTGTCAAGTGTATGTAAATTGCTTTCCAATAAAAATAAAAGTTTTCCTCTCTCACATTACATATTGAAAAATGAAATGTGCTGGGTACGGTGGCTGGCACCTGTAATCCTGAGACAGGAGGATCACAGGTTCGAGGACAGCCTCAGCAACTTTGTAAGACCCTCAGCAACTTAGTTAGACCTTGTTTTAAAATAAAAATGAAGCCAGGAATGGTGGCGCATGCTTGTAATCCTAGTACTTGGGAGGCTGAGACAGGAGGATCACAGGTCTGCAGCCAGCCTCAGCTACTTAGTGAGGCCCTCCACAACTTAGCGAGAACTTGTTTCAAAATAAAGAATAAAAAATAGGGCTGGGGTGTAGCTCGGAGGTAGAATGCCCCTGGGTTCAATCCCCAGTACTGTAAATAAAATAAAAATGAAAAGGGCTTGGGGTGTAGCTCAGCCCCTGGGTGTAGAATGCCCCTGGGTTCAATCCTCTAGTAACAATAACAACAAAAAGAAATGTATCTTTAAGATAATCAATGGTATTTGTTCTTGGAGCAGGCCAACATGAGATTATGAGGTTAATACTTCTATAATGTTATTTTATTTTGAATCAAATATCATGAGAATCAATCCTAAAGCTTATACTATCTTTTCTGACTTAGCCTTCTATTGTCAACACGGGGCTATTGAGGGGTATTGGAGATAGGGCTGGTAGAAAACTGCTCTGATTGAGAATCAAAAGGAGGCCTTTTTCTTTTTCTCCTCATAAAGTTCCCATTAAAAGGCTAGGAAAAAGTAAATTCCCTTGGAAAAGCTGGAAGCGCAAGTGAAAGAATGTAAGACAACCTCGGTGCACAGACACAAACGCACGTCGCTCCTGGGGGAAGAGAAGTGACTGTATTTGCTTTTACTTAGATCAGACTTAATAATAACTTCAGATTTAACTATTATTCTCTTTAAACATACCTGGCCAGAATGAGCCTCACCAAGAGACCAAGACCCCACAGTTGAAGCCTTGTCCCCATGGCCCAAAACGACAGTCTCTTCTACTGAAGCAGCCTAAGGTATGACCACTCTAGCTCTCCATGCCAGATCGATAGCATTCTTTTTTACAAACATAGTTGCTATTTCCCATATCTTTTTGTTGTTGTTGTTGTTTGTCCTCTCTAGAGCAAGAGAACCTTCAAATTTGAATATTCATTTAGAGAACTTTTAGACAAAAGAGCAAATTCCTAGTCTCAGTTAACATTTAAAAATGGGTCATATATAAGATAAATTCTGAAGGTGAAAGAAAATTCAAAACTTAGCCACAAAATGGTGTCCCGTTTTATATAAATTAAGTAAACTATCGTGCAGAAGACAAAGTGAAATCTGACAGCTATGATTATATACATATTTCTTTGTAAAAAAATACTCTTAGGAAATTTCATACATTAGGCATAATTTAATCTTTACTCTCTTTTGTTGCATTTTGTTAATGTAATTTTTCCTGGGGTTTTTCTGTTTTCTTTTCTTTTTATAGGTAGGAAATTTAGAAAAGGACAAGAGATAACAAAGATAAAAATAAATTTCACCCAGAGATAAATTCCTTTGACATCTTGTTATTTCCTTCTGGTCTTTTCTCCCTGCCTCCCTGCTTAAGACATAATTTAAGATAATGGGATTGATATTCAATATAAAATTATGTCGTATGTCTTGTATTTTCCCCTTGGCATTTTTTTTAACCTAGGGGCATTCTACCTCCAGGCCACATCTACATCCTCAGCCCCTTTTATTTTTTATTTTGAAACAGGGTCTGGCTAAGTTGCTGAGGCTATCCTCGAACCTGGGATCCTCCTTCCTCAGCTTCCCAAGTATTAGGATTACAGGTGTGAGCCATCACGCCCGGCTCCCCTTGGCATTCCTTCATCATTTCCTAGTGTCTTTAAATATTTCCCCCCAATTCTATTTTTAATAACTGCATAACACTGCATTGCACCATAACTTTGCTTACCTTAATTTGCCACTTGGGATTTTAACTTTTTGGCAATTTCAATATGCAGGCGAATGATCGTTCCAATGCTGTGTTCTCAGATCCCTGATCTCTTTTCCCCTCAGGGTGTTGTCTTCCTCTCTGCAGTCACCCACTCTCACGGACAGATCCTACTGGCTAATGTCATCCCACTCTCTCAGTGTCTCATCTCCCACTCTGACCAACATCTCCTGACTTTCCAGACCATCCTCTCTAGTACTCTGACCCCACTAGCACCTCCAGTTCTGCCACCTTTCACTCTCCCTTACCCCCTTGACGTCCTCACTCCCTTCCTTACCCAACTGGATTCCATCTACAATAATCACTCTCAGTTGCACACACCTTCAATGTTCTTGCCCCTCTCCTGCTTTAACATGTTTGTTTGACAAAACCCCAGTGCTGTTTAGATCTAACTCTGCCTACTCCGGGTCTGCACCTGGGTATCTTACATGGCTGGAGAAGAAAAGAACACAACCATGCCAATTGGTCTCGCATCAATTTCATAAGCACGAATTCAAGTAAATCCTTATTGTTCACATGAATCATTCTAGTCCACTTTAGTCCATTTGCTCACCCACTCATTGTCTATTCGACACCTTTTCTCTTTCCTCAGACCTAAAATGTCTCCTTCTCCCATTGCTATCATCTTAGTTGATGATATTGCATCCTTCTTCACTGAGAAAACTGGAGCAATAGAAGAAAACTTCCATTGACTCTTATAGTTAACCGCTCTACTCCTTACATCTGCCCCCTCCTGTGCTCCGTCCCCACCTGCTATCATAGATGAGGTTGTCATCCTCCTAACCCAAGTCAGCACTCCACCTGCTCACTGAATCCCTTGCTTTCTCACCAGCTCATGGACACCACTCTAGCAATTATCCTTTCTCTCTTACATTATTAAAATGCTTACTCTCTACTGCATCATTTCCAGTAGCATACAAACACGCTATTACTATCTTTCCCTGTACACTATCACCCCATTTCTTTAGATTCTTGGCAGCAAAACTTGTTGAAAAGGATGTCTCTACTTGCCATTTCTAATTCTTTTCCTTCCAGTATCTTCTGGAACCTCTCTATTCAGGCTTTTGCTTTCCTTCCCTACTTTACCAACACTGCTCTTGTCGATATCATTAATTACCTCACTGTTGCAAATTATGACTCCTAATTTTATCTTGTCGTTCCAGCCCTTTCTCCTGATCTCCAGGCTTACACATGGGTACCTACCAACATCTTCATTTGGTTGTCTCAGATGGAACATGTCAAAAACACACCTCATTATCTGGCCCCACAGCGGTACCCCTGACAGAGATCTCATCTTGGTCAATGGAACAGTGTCTTCCCAGGACTCTGGTCACAACCTCAGCAGCATCCTTGCCCCCCCATTATACCTCTAATTTATTAGGAAATCTCTAACTCTACCTTTAATCTATATCCAGAATGTGACTATTTCTCAATACTGTCTCTGCAACCACATTGGTCTGCACCACTATTATCAGCTTCTTAATCTATCTCCCTGTTTCCATCCTCACCATCAATTCTCAGCCAAAGAGACCCCTTTAAAACTAGATTTTAGCTGGGTGTGGTGGCTCATGCATGTAATCCCAGTACTTGGGAGGCTGAGACAGGAGGATTGCAGGTTTGTGGCCAGCCTTAGCAACTTAGCGAGGCCCTCTGCAACCTAGTGAGACCCTGTTTCCCAAAAAAAAAAAAAAATCAAATAGGGCTGGGGGGTGTAACTTAGAGGTAGAATATCCCTGGGTTCAATCCCCAGTACCACAACAAACAAAGAAATAACAACAACAGTGAAACTAAATTTTATCTGGTTATTTCTCTGCTCAGAATCTTTTACTTCTCACAAGTTCATTCAGAGGGAAGTCAATGCCCTCACAGTGGTCTATAGAGCCCTATATGATCTGACCAGTAGCCTGTGTGGTCCTTCTCCTCCCTGTTGAATTCACTCTACTTCAGCCACTTTGGCCTTCTTCTTCCTCACACATGTCAGGCACTCCCACCTAGGGCCTTTGCACTGGCTCCTTCTCTAGCCTGAGAAGCTCCTCCAGGCTCCATGCAAATGTCACCATCTCAATACGCAGACTCTGCTCACCCTCGATTAAACTGCACTTCAGTACCTCCCACTCTCCTGATCCTCTTTAGCTCCCATGTCATATGGAAAAGCTTCATGTATCACATGGGAAGCTTCTAGCATGCAACATAATTCTGCCTGTTTATTGTTTATGTTTATTATCATTATTTCTACCCAGAATGTAAGATCTCACAGTATCGAAGTTTTCATTTTGCTCACTGAGATCTCCTAAGTGCTGAGAACAATGCCTGACACAATAGTAGGCATTCATAAATATTCATTTAAGCAATTTTAATAAATAAGCCTACTTAGATAGAAAAGGCAAACATTTTAAAGGCATGTTAATCATCTTACTTCAGTCAATATTTGTTTAGAAAAACCTGCTTTCTGAATTCAAGTGCAATTTCTAGCTTCGGCTGGGGATCACCTTACTCGAGCTTCACCTTTCCATCCTTTGGAGAAGATGACGTTCAAAAGTGTGTCGATGATGGATAAAGTGAGACAGGATAGCCAAGCACAATGAAGAGTGAAGAATTATTATGGCCATCTGGATATTTTAGCTACAAGAACTCCAGCAGTGAACTCCTGTCATCCAACACAATATAGAACTCCCAGCAGAAACACTTTAATTTGTGGACTGCAGTGTGGATAGTGGTGGGTAGGATTGGGCATGGTGGGGGGTTGGCAGCAAAAAGGAAGTAGAAAGTAAAATGGGAGGAAAATAGCTGTGCTAGAAAAGGCATTGAATACCTAACTCGTGCAAATGACCATGTCTATATAGGTCACGTGTCGGAAATGCCTGTGCTTTTCTGACTGAGAAAACAGTGATATGTATTTACTGCATAGCATAGAAAGGGTGATATTTATCCTTTCCTCTGTCTGAAATCTAGCTAGGTTGGTTTGTTTTTTAAGTTACACTGCAAACTGGACCCAACCCCACAATCCAGAGCCTGATCTATGACTCCAAACACACTTCTCTGCTGGGGAAAACCAGATTGGTTTTACAGAGATCTTTTTCAAACACAAAAGCATTTGAATCCAGCCAGCGATACAGGAGGGGCAAGGACTGAACAAACACCTGCATTAGTCAAGGAGCACTCAGAAAAAGGGCTTGACCTGCCCGGGGAGGATTTTACTAAGGAAAGCCTGTTCCCATAGACTGAGGAAGCAAAACCGCCTCCCAGGAAACCACTCTCATGTGAGCTCACCGTTCTGCAGCCATTCTCCATCATTTTATCCTGATCTGCTCTAATGAGGATTTCCTAGTGGGATTTTTTCCAGTTGACTTCATGTTGAGAAAAATTATCATTTAATGGTGAGAGTGATGGGTGAGAGAATTAAGACAAGTAAACATTCTGCTTCCTTAATAGTGCCACATTTTAGCTATGTGGGGGAAATAAAAGGAAAGTAAAAGAAGTGTCTCCCCGAAGTCCCTCCACGGATGCTCAGGAGCCCTGGGTGGCCAGGGGAGCAGGGGAAGAGAAAAGCTGACAGTTGAGGGAAGGGAGACAGGGAAAGCGAGGGTGGGTCTGCTAGCGAAGGGGAAACTGCTGTCTGTGGCAGAATAGTGAGAAATGCTTCATTGAAAAGGAAGCATTCGAGCCAAAATCTGAAGGGAGTAACACCTTAGTGGAAGGCAGCAAGGACCCTGGGAGGGGATTATGCATGGCGGCTTTGAAGAATATCAAGGACGCTATTGGCTAGAGTCAAAGGGCCCTGCTTTACTTCTCCTATAGCGTTCAGTCCCATCTGACATGTTTTTTTGTCTGTGTCCTCCGTAGCTAGAATATGGCACATAGTAGACACTGGTAGGTGCTGTGCTTGGTCACCCAGAGCCCCTTTCGGGAATTAAGGCTCCTGGGAGTGCTGACAAAAGTACGAACCTGGTTTGTAGGGTTCCCCAATTTTTGTGGGGTAAATACTCTCACCACAGCCAGTTTCAAGCTACGGATGTGACATCACTGAACACAGCGATGGGAAGAGCTGCTCAACAGCACACCGTTATATGGTGCTTCCTTTATACTGACGTGAAAGATGCAAATAATATCAAGAACACAAATAATCGTGAAGTAATTAGGAAGTGATGAATTTTGAGTATCTATTACTTCTGTTGTCTTTTAATTTAAATGTAAATTTGCATAATTTTGTTATACTAATGACTGATTTTATAATTAGTTCACAAAATTTCTCAAAATTGAACAATAGGCTCTCAAGAGCTGGAGCAAAGTGGCTGTAGAATTCTAATAGGTGAATTGAAATCAGAAAATGAGGTGTGAAATCAAGACTTCAAAGTTTTAGGATCTAACACATTAGGAATAAGCATTTTCTTCACATAGTCAAAGTCATATCAATGAGAATGGTTAATTATAAACATAAATCTCTTAGACTTCATTTTACCATCTTTAATTTTAGAAATCACTGAGTTTAAAACCACACAACTATTTTGGGGAACATCTGCATATGCAAGAATCAATTCAATTCCTTTAAAGAAATGAGCATGACTATTATCCTTGCACCAAAATTTTGCCAACAACAACGCTTTCTGAGTAACAGAACCCCTGCAATTGGTTAGGGATTATTTTATAATGTGACAAAAGATTATAATATAAAATGTGTTCCAAATTCTTTAAAGGAGGAGTGGATTTTCTTTTAACATGTTTTAGTAGTTTAAACCTCCTGTCTAAGATTAGTGGAGTTGACCATAAATAGAGTAGGATGGAGCCAGGAAATTTGTAGTATGAAACTAGCATGTCCATACCTTTAGGTTGTAACACTAAAGCTTGAACAAGATAATATTGGACGTATTTATTACTATCCTAATATTTGTTTAAACATTTCTTCACTGACCTACAGAATTATTTATTTACTTAATCATTACCAAATATTTGTAGAATGCCTACTTTGTGTAAGATGCTGTGCTAGAGATGTAAAAACTAGTTCAAAATCAATGATCTAGAAATTCAACATTTGCTTATGTTATAGCACAGAGTTTTGAGCTCTCAGCAGCAGGGCTAGGACAAGATGCTCCTAGTAGAGGTCATTTCCCATTTTTCAAAGGAGATAAACATCTCCTTTTCTGGTTGCAGCTCTTCTAGCAGCCTGTAGTCCTGGAGGAGCTAGAGGAGAAGGAGATTTGGTATGCACCCTCACCACTAAAGTAGTAAGTTGCCATTCCTGAAGAATTCCTTTACTTTCCTCTACCTACCTTCTTCTTCCCTGCCCTGGGGATCTTCAAGGAAGCTGCTCTGAAAAGGATGTTTAGAGAAAGAAGATGAAAGATTGAAGGCTGCTGCAGGGACTCCTTTTCCTGGCCCAAGAGGTGATTGTGTGCGGCACAAGTGTGAAATAAAGAACTATGTAGGGAAAGGGTAAATCAGGTGGATAGCTGAACAACATTCTCCATTGTTTTTAGAGCTGACTCTACATGATACAATTTCTCTCTTTAAGAAGAAAAAATAAGCTATATTAATTTTCAGACACAGTCTTTTTCTAGTATCTATGAAATCTTCTACAATCCAGAAATATTAATAGATATTATGGGTCTTGGGCTAATAGAACCATTGACTCTCTCCATTATTATGCGTGATTAAAAACTGGTTTTATTACACAAGAAGTAAGCAAGAAGTAAAAGGAAAGACATTTTAAGAGCTACTATTGCCTATTGCCCACATCATGCCGACGGAAGAGTCTTTGCTGTTCTGTCTGCGTGGCTCAGTCAGCTCCACTGAGCTCACAGTGGAAAGGTCCTCCTCAGAGAGGCCTTCTCTGAAACCCAGTAGAAAGTAACTCTGTGCATCATGCTGCATCACAGCACCCTTCTTTAGTTTCTCTGTAGCAATGATGCTTTCTTCAAACTTATTTGTTCATTTTCTCTGTTTGTTGATTTTTGTGTCTCTTCTCTTAATCAACTGGCAGGAAAGCTGAGCTCTTATCTACCTTGTTCACTGCTCTTGTCTTTCGTGCGTGTCTGGTACATAGTAAGACCCCCCATGACTCATTTGTAAATGAATATATACAGGAATGGGCACATTTAATCGCTTTGGGTTTCTGTGTTACAGTCTTAATCAGGAGTCCCACGATGGATTCCAACATTTAGATGACTTATGCTTGGCTTTAGTACTTAACATTCTGAATGCTGAGCTAGCTACTTACTGATTGTCATGGTTCATTTAAAAACATTAAGGGATTTATTTCTATGGTCAGATTTGTTTTAGACTTTTATAGGTCAAGATTTTTATTGAATAGTGCCTCTGTTGCTTCAAAACATTAATAGACTTTGCTAGTACTTAGCACTTCATTTACCTTATTTGGACTGATAATTTGAAATTAGAAACTCTGTCTTACATAGCTATTTATCTGGTGAATACTTTAGGTCCCTTATTTTATGGACTGGAAAAAAAATGATAAGATAAACAAGTGACCATGAGCTATGTGACTTGAGTCTCTAGGGAGATGTTACTCCTGTATCCAAATAAATGAATTTGGGCTGAAGCCCAGGAAGTGATAAAATTTAATCTATCTAAAACAGTGAAGTTGTAATTATTACTGTCACTGGAGAAACTGCTTGAATTAAGCAAATCTTAATTATGCCTTGTGTTGCCAGCTAATAGAATAATGCTACTCAATTGTGTTTGCTTAAAGAGCAGACCCTCCTTTCCCCTACTAGCAAAATAAATAAATAAATAAATAAATAAATAAATAAATAAATAAATAAATCAGTGTTCTCTAGTGTTGCCCGCCTAAAATATTCCTCAAAACCCTAGAGGAACTGTCTCGTGTTCCACAATCCACCCTTGTTGTTGCTTATCTTCTTGTCCAAACATGCTATTATAGATGAATACTAAAATCGTTCCAAAAATATCTTGTGTGTGCAATGTTCCTGACTTTGCTTTGCTCATGGGCCTCTCTCAACTTCCCCCAACTCAGCTACTATCGAGCAGTACTGTTTAATGAACTCTAGCAAGGAACTTGGGTGTAACAGAATGGCCACAGCCAACTCTCTCCTTCAGTCCTGCCTGTTCCTACATTGTGAGGACTATTTGTCCTCTGCTACAGACATGTCTTTTCAACATCTCTCAAATCTCTCCTTTTTTGGTGCACCAAGAAAAACTACAGAGCTCGAATCCTTCAATTTCAAACACATTCCAATCAATACCTGTATAGGGTTTGGTAGATTGGATCATTGTACCCAATTCTTTATCTTTTGTCTTGTAGTTTTGCATTCTGCACTACTAAACTCAGACTGTCCTTCTCTGCCTCTTGACTTTGGGCTTGACCATGTGTGTCACTTTGGCTGATAGGATGCTAGCTCATGTGATGCAAAATGAGACTTGAAATGTGCTACAGTGGCTGGGCCTGCTCTTTGATGTACCTTGCCAGCACCATGAAAAGAATGTGTCCTGAAAAGCCCATGGAGACCAAGGAGGATGAATGTGTGGGGAAGATCCAACCTGAAGACCTGCAATTGAGACTTTGGTCTTTGGCTGTAGCTCAGTGGTAGAGCACTTGCCTATCTTGCAAGCCTCCCTGGATTCAATCTCCAGCACCACACATGCACACAAATTGAGGTCTTTAAGATACCAAAGCTAAGCTGCATGCCTGTAATTCCAGTACTTGGGAGGCTGAGACAGGAGTATCACAGGTTTGAGGACAACCTTGGCAACTAGCGAGACCCTCAGCAACTTAGCAAGACCCTGTTTCAAAATAAAAATAAAATATGGCTGGGGGTGTAACTTGGAGGCAGAATGCCTCTGGGTTTAATCTCCAAGGCGCACATGTGCACGCGCTCATACACACACACACACACACACACACACACACACACACACACACACA
>PVJS01005847.1:0-16600 GCA_004027185.1 Glis glis
GAGAGAGAGACAGGGAGAGAGAGCTGAGGCTGGCCGCGAACCCAGATCCTCCAGTCTCCGCCTCCCAAAGTACTGGGATTACAAGCGTGCGCCACCACGCCCGGCCCCGGCTATTTTTTTTTTTAGAAAGAGGATCTTGCTAAATTGCTGAGGGTCTTGCTAAGTTGCTGAGGCTGACCTTGAACCTGCGATCCTCCTGTCTCAGCCTCCCAAGTACTGGGATTACAAGTGTGCTCCACCACGCCTGGCTATTTTTTATTTAGAAAGAGGGACTCGCTAAGTTGCTGAGGGTCTTGCTAAGTTACTGAAGCTGACCTTGAACCTGTGATCCTCCTGTCTCAGCCTCCCAAGTTCTGGGATTGCAGGCGTGTGCCACCACGCCCAGCTCTTCCTCTAGCCTGTCTTAACACAGAGGAAACCTTGCTGAGTGCGGCCACAGGAGATCCTGCCCCAGCTCCCCACACCCGCTGCTTGGTGTTGGACAGACACAAACCCTAATGTTGGAGTAAATTTCCCTTTTTATCCACTGTTTTGGCATTGGAAGCAACATGATATCTTTTTATACAATATTTTTCTGGGACATTCCCTCTGTATGATATGATTCCTAGAAAAAGAATTTCTAGCACAAACTTCCCTTTAAAAATACGGCTCTCTTGTGCTACACTGCCATAATTAACCATAGACAATTAATATTAAAACGCGGCATCACCCCACGAGGCAGTGAAATTTCCAGAAATTGTCTGCTGCACATTCCGCCACTTTTATTGGCAGGATTGAATTAGCGGCAGAGGGCACCTTGGTTTTTAAAATCGCCTTACAATAACGGTTGATTCTTCACAGAGCCCGTCTGATGAATACTCAAAACCATTTGTCCAACACATGAAAAAGGGAAATCACTCAGGCCAATTGAAAACACTCACTGAGAGGGTTTTGTGTATTTAAAAAAAAAAAAAAAAGAAAAGCAATCTGACCTTCTCTCACTCCTGCGGCTCCTCGGGGTTCCTAAATCCAATTTTCAGGGGATTGTTTGAGCCACGGGGCCCCGGGCCCCCACTGTCCATCCCGTAGTCAGCAGCACCTGCCTTATGAGTCAATAGGCCCAAATTACGGGGGCCGCGGCGGACGCCCCGCCTAGAACAAGGAACACAAAAGGGCTCTGGGTTTCAAGCTGTGGGTGGGAATCACAAAAGGTTAAGAGACTAAATATAAAAATCCTCTTGAATATAAAATCAGCGTGCTTTGTTGCTAAAATCTGGGTGCTGTAATTTATCCAAAATAGGGTTCGGAGTATCTGGCATTAATCCACGTCTAGGAAATTGTCTTTTCTTCTCGACCAAATGAAAATCGTCTATTGGAAAGTTAAAAACAATTAACAACTGAAATATTTCTTATCAACAGAATAATGAAATACTGCAGTTTGCAATTACATATCACTGACATTAGGCCTCTGGAAAGAGAAAGAATTTTTCTTCCTTCGTTTTACTTCTTTGTGTCAGTGAAAATCCAGCTTTTGGGGGTTGGTTTTCTGGATTGCCGTGGACCTGGGAGGGGGAATGGCTGAGCCCGAGCCCCAGCCGGGCAGTGCATGAGGGCCACAGCAGGTGCTCCCCAGGGGGTGCTCCCCATGTGGTGCTCCCCAGGGGGTGCCTGGGTGCTCCCAGCTGTGGGCCCAGGGCAGTATCAGCACAGCCCAGTCACATGGTGCTTAGCAGGTGCTGGGTGAACCCCACGGTCTCTGTGGGCGGGGCGGGGGCAGGCCAGGGCGCTCAAGGTTGGGGGCGGGGCTGCACGTGCTCCTGGGGAACCCAGTGGCCTGGACCCAGCAGAGGGGTGCCCCGGGGTCCCCTCCTTCGTGCACAGAGGTGTCTAGTTCCGCGCACCAGGGCGCTGCGTCACACCCAAGGCCTAGAAACAGCCCAGTGAACGGATGTGGCCACATTCTTTCAGTCCAGAGGAATCGGGCGGGGCCGGGGGGCTGGCGTCCACAGCGGGCAGGGCTGCCTCCGCCCTGGGGACGGAGCTCCATCTCCCCCGGCTGTTGGCACCCAGGCTTCAGGAACACGTTGAAACATTGATAATTGCTTTAAACTGTGCGCTGCCGCCTGCTCTGCTTTAATTTTAGGTCTGACTCACGCTCCGCGCTTCTCTCCGGGAGCTCGGAAGCCTCCTTCCCGCCTCCTCTCCGGGGCAGCCCGACCTCCCGTCGGGCCCCAGAGCAGAAGCCTCCAAGTGCT
The DNA here is from genome assembly GCA_004027185.1 of Glis glis. Classification (NCBI taxonomy): domain Eukaryota; kingdom Metazoa; phylum Chordata; class Mammalia; order Rodentia; family Gliridae; genus Glis; species Glis glis. The sequence goes on from PVJS01005847.1 coordinate 2,235, forward strand.
GGAGGGGTGTGGAATCTGAGGCCCTGGAGAACATCCTGTTGGACGATACCGGATACCCCGTCCCCTGGCCCGCAGTGCGTGCGTGGCGGGTGGAGCGGGCCGGGGCACGTCCCCTCCGGGCCTGGTCGCTGAGGTGGCCTGCCTGGCACCAGCACGACTTGACCGGGGAGCGGCTCCTGAGATGCCAAGTCCAGCAGGGCCTGTTGGGGCCCACGGGAGCGCTCATGGAGCCCTGCTCCGCACGGCCGCCGCCGTCTCCCACACTCCCCACTGGCCTCGCAGAAGCGGCCCGCTCAGCCCCCGGGTTTAACTGCAGAATCGGCAGGCCCATCAATCACCGCTTTACAGTCCTGTGGCTGGGATGGCAGGGCGCTGCGGGTCACGAGCGGGGCAACCTTGGTCACAGATGCAGATGGGGGCATGGCCTCTGCGCCCCGGGTTCATCTCCTGACGCTCATCTGTGTGCCTGGCAGGGCCCAGGGGTGTACTTTGATGACCGGACTTCTATGTGGCATTGGTGGTCAGTATCCATCCTCCCATTCTCCTGTAACAGAGCGTCGTCAGCACATTGTAGTTCTTATCTCCATGTGGCCTGGTGTGGCTGTGTAACCGTGTTCTGTCTTTTATGCTCCCCACTTCCTGCCAGCTGGAATAGGGGCATGATGACTAGAGCTTGTGCAGCCTCCTAGGACCATGAGGTGGTACATGAAGATGGTAGAGTAGCAGAATAGAAAAAAGGGACCCGAGTCCCAGTGATGGGGAGGGACCTCACCCCTCCCTCTGGGCTTTGATATGAGAGAGAAGCAAACACCAATGGAGCTGAAGCCATCATTGTGCTGCTTGCTAAACGCAGCCATACTTCATCGTAAGCACACAGGCTGCCTGTGATGAAGCTAGATTCAGCAGACGCATATGCCAGCCCCATACCACATCTGCATCCGCTGGAGAGAGGCAATCAGGGTGCGGTGAGAACCGTCCTGGTGTCCCGCGATGCTGTGGTCAGCTGTGCTTGGTGCCCGAGGTGAGGGGACGCCCGGACTCTGAGCCTCTGCCCACCCTTCCCTCCCTTCCTTCCTTCCTTCCTTCCTTCCTTCCTTCCTTCCTTCCTCCCTCCCTCCCTCCCTCCCTCCCTCCCTCCCTTCCTCCCTTCCTCCCTTCCTTTTTTTGACACTGGGGATTGAACCCAGGCACATTCTACCTCTGATCTATACCCTGGCCCTTTTTATTTTTTATTTTGAAACAGGGTCTTACTCATTTGCTAATAGCCTCGCTAAATTGCTTAAGCTGGCTTTGAACCTGCAATCCTTCTGTCTCAGCCTCCCAAGAACTGGGATTACAGGTGTGCACCACCGCCCCTGGCTTCTGCGCATTTCTTTGGCCCCTCCCAGGAGCATCATCCTGTATCTTCTATAGCGCAGTCCCCAAAGAGCTCGAGCCCACGGACTTCAGGCCTCACGGCGCATTTTCTCGTGGCCTTGATCTCTTGGGACAGTTGTCCCTGCCCTGATCTTGAGTGGCCTGTCTGGGTGGGAAATCCTGGCTGGTGGCTGGCAGGATGAGCAACACTTCCCAAGACATGTAAATGCACGGGGTAAGAACCTTCTTGTCCACAGCCTGTGGCGCTCTGCCCTCCTGAGTGACCACAGAGGCTCGAGGCTAGACCCGGCATGGCTGCCCTGGGCCTTTGACTCACAGGAAAAACCATAGGATTCAAAAAGGACTCACATCCTTGGTGAAGATCTGGCTAACAGGGAGGGACACCAGAAGCAAGGACCAAGCGAGAAGGCACGGCGACTGTGACAGAGACAGCGAGAGGGGGCGGGATTTCTGTTTGGTTGGTTTTGCTGTTGTTGTTTTGGTTTTTGAGTTCGCTCTTATTAAGGAAATGATTCCTGGTTTATTTCCCCTGTACATGTGAGGACAGATCCAGAACTCCACACTGCTTTCTTTCTTCCAAGATAATGGATAAAGAAAACCCACTCTCGTGCCCCCATTGTCTGTTTGCAAGGTCTTGCCCAGTACTGGGTCCCATACAGCCCGGCAAATGCTTCTGAGAATCGGGCCCCTCCAGCTCGGGGCAGCTGGCGGGAGCCATGCTGTGCCCTCCCTGGCCTCCTTCCTGCTGGCCACAGGAGGGGCTCCAGAGCCGGGTCCCTGCCGTGGGGTTTCCAGCCCTAGGCCTGCAGGCTCCTGGCCTGAGGGCACCAAGAGCTCTTCTGCTGCCTCCGGTGAGTTTCGCATTCTCTCACTCACAGGTGGATGCTGTTCTCACCAGGACAGAGCCCAACTTTTGCAAAGACTTAATTTGCTCTTTGCAGGAAGCACCAGGAGGAGAAACACAGGGCTCCGGGGTGGGGCAGGGCACAGGTGGGGAGCTGGAGGTGGAGCCGGGAACTCTGCCAGCACCCTGCAGTCCCCAGGGCAGAGGGGGCGGGGAAGGCCCCTGGGTGTCCTGCCAGTGGGTGCAGGGTGGACTTCCAACAGGAGAAAGGGATTGGAAGTTTTAGGTTGGCTGTTACACAAATAGAAGGAAGGAGAGTTTCAGCCAGCCCCATAAATCCATCCTACGTAAAGGAGATAGATTGAGAAAAAGGAGCGATGCCTGCAGTCCGTTCACACTCTCCGCTGGCCTCACATCCCGCTGTCCTGGGCCCTCACGCGCCCCAGGGATCTGCATTTCACACTGGATGCACTGTGTGGCCACCTGGAGAGCTACTCAACTTGCAAGTGTTTCCCAGGTGTGCTCCAGCTTGCTCCAGCCTGGTCCTGGGAGGATCCACATGGGGGTTGATTGACAAGTTGGTTGTCACGGTAACTAGCCCTCCCAGGGCTGCAGCTCCACGGTGCTCAGCGGCTCAGCCTCCAATGGACCTGAGGCTCAGAACCACCTGCCTGGAGGCCTTCCCAGGCCTTCCACCCTGACAGCCTCGATCCAGAGATGCATCCAGAGATGCACGAAGCAAAGATGCCTGCCCCTCAGGACAGAGATGTGGACAGGCAGAGCCCTAGCCAGCAGAGTGGTCCTGCTGTGTGGACCTACTTGACCACAAGGAGGGTGGATTCTACTTGACCAGCCCTTTCCCAAGAGAGAAATACCCACTTTTTGTGTGTGTGTGTGTGTGGTACTGGGGGATTGAACCCAGGGGCATTCTACCTCCGTGCTACACTCTCAGCCTTATTTTATTTTTTATTTTGAAACAGGGTCTCACTAAGTTGCAGAGGGCCTCACTAAGTAGCTGAGGCTGGCCATGAACCTGTGATCCTCCTGTCTCAGCCTCCCAAGTACTGGGATTACAGGCGTGCGCTATCGAACCCGGCGAAATATCCGCTTTCAAGAAGAGTGGAACCAGACAGAAAGAGCTCCCTCCTGGACCCCCAGGCCTCCTGGGCTCAGTTGGGACTTAACCAGGTTGGCCCTGGGAAACCCCTGGGAGTCCTTCCTCCAGCCTGTTCCCCACCACCCTGCACAGGCCCAGGTGGAAGCAAGCATGGCACGCTGCTCCTGCCAGGAGATGGAGGCTGTTCTCTTCGCTTCACGGAAGAGGAAACTGAGGCACAGAGAGTTCAGCCAGAAATGGTGCGAAAACAGCAGCCAGCCCCCCCCACCCCCCGCTGCTGGAGCCAGATGTGCTGAAGTGGGAACCGAGATGCAGCGAGGGCAGCGCAGACGCCAGCAGTCCCTACAGCCAGACCGCGCTCCTCTAGGCCTCCCGGTGCTTTCTGTGGTGACCCAGACGTTACCGGACACACAGCTGGTGATGTCCCAGAAGGAAGCTGAGCTGGCTCCTGAGTGGGCCACAGGCTGTGCCCCAGGCCCGGGTGACGGGGGGGGGGGGACCCGAGGAGGTGGCAGTGCAAGTGTGAGGCTCTGCATCATGATGACCAGGACCCCTTGCTGAGCCTCGCAGTGCAGGGTCAGTTCGCACCCCCGGCGATGGCTCTGTGAGTGGCTCTGCTCCGGGGCCTGGTTTCCACTGAGACCTCGCCTTGGCTCTGACGGCTTCTCCAAGCGGAAGGTGTGGCGCCCAGTGAGAATTTTTATGCAGAAATATGAGAAGTCTTCTGCCTAGCAGTCGAGTCACTTCTACAAACTGAGGTGGAGGCGGACAAAGGGGGCCGCCCCCGGGAGAGCTGAGGCCTCCTCCTCCCTCCTGTGTGCAGGTTGGGCCTTCATGTCTTTCTTTTCTTTTTTTTTTTTGCAGTACTGGGGATTGAACCCAGGGGGCATTCTACCTCCAAGCTAAACCCCCAGCCCAATTTTTTGTTCTTTATTTTGAAACAGGGTCTCATTAAGTTGCGGAGGGCCTCACTAAGTAGCTGAGGCTGGCTGTGAACCCGGATCCTTCAGTCTCTGCCTCCCAAGTACTGGGATTGCAAGTGTGCCCGGTTGTCTTTTCCTTCCTTCCTTCCTTCCTTCCTTCCTTCCTTTCTTTCTTTCTTTCTTTCTTTCTTTCTTTCTTTCTTTCTTTCTCCTTCCTTCCTTCCTTTTCTCTCTCTCTCTCTCTCTCTCTCTCTCTGTCTCTTTCCTTCCTTCCTTCCTTTCTTGTTTTTTTTTTTTTTGGTATTGGGGAATGAACCCAGGGGTGTTCTACCTCTGAGCTATATCCCCAACTCTTTCTATTTTTTATTTTGAAATAGGGTCTCGCTAGGTTGCTGAGAGTCTTACTAAGTAGCTAAGGCTGGCCTTGAACCTTTGATCCTCCTGTCTCAGTCTCCTGGCCTCATGTCCTTTTGTATGAAAAATAATCTGTTGTGTTTTGCTGCTTTTCTTAGGACTGTTGTTTATACAGATCCTCATCTTGTCAGGGAAAAGCTGGCCACCCCTGCAGACAGACCATCATGGTCTGTGCGTCTGCACCAGGGGCCCCTGGCTGCTAGCTGGTGGGTTTCTGGGGTGGGGCTGGTAGCAGGGGGAGGTGAGTGGTATAGGCTCCTGAAGGCCACCCCTGGCTGCCAAGTCCCTGAATGGCCATCTTGCTGTCCTCTTCAGCTTCCAGATCAGCCCTGCTTTGCTCCTTGGCCCTGAAACCTGCAGTCTGCACCCCCCCTAAACGAGGGCCCAGCCCCCAGGTCCCAGCTGTCAGCCTCACGCCAGAGTGCCATGATGACCCCCAAACACAGAGTGCACATGAACTTGCTGGCCGGTCCCAGCCCTGCTTCTGGAGCCTTCTCACTCCTCTCAGGGTCTAGCAGAATGGGGCACAGGGCTATAGCAAGGTGACCGGAAGTCATGGTGACTCCGCGGGAGGTGGGGTGGGGAACACGGCCACCCAGGGCCCAGACACGCCCATCCTGCCCCTGGGCCCCCAAAGCCAGCTCTGCTCATTAACACAAACGCCCAGCAAGGCTGTTCCCTGTAGTGCTTTAAAAAGATGCAAACCAACCAGGTATTTTCAGTGTGTCGAGTTACTGGGGGGATTTAGTATCACTGAGCATAGTACACTGCAGTGATTAAACTGTGATTCAACTCCCCAGCTTCAGGCCGGCTTCCGGAGTACTCCTGGAGTAATGCATGGTAAACAGGCTGCGCTCTCTGGTGGAGCACATTTTTATCTGCCAAGCTGGGATGGGGGCTGCTAAGGAGCTGCAGCTCTATGAAGAAGCATGAATCAAACACACGGAAGGGCACAACCAGTGGAAAGCCAGGCAGCAGGCACGGCCATCAGTGCCGGGGCTCCCTCAGAACCCAGGCTGGTGGGGTGGGCACAGTGGGCAGCGGCCACCATGGGCCAAAGGCGGCGGGAGCCCGCAGGTGCCGTGTCCAGGCTGACCACAGACCCCGGCCTTGCTGTATTTGCCCCAGCCATGGCCCTAGCCTGACAGGCCCAGAAACACAACTCGCTCGGCTCACAGGGACCAACGAACGGCGCTGTGCTGTCTAGGCGGGCCCCGGCCTGCTTGGCCCCGTGGGTGTGGTTTGTATGGTAGGAACATGGGCCACCAGGCCACCGGGCGCCCGAGCGCAGGACGGGCAGTCCTACCTGCTGTCAGACCCGCGGAGGGTTGTCTTGCTTGCTCTCCAGCTGAGGCCTGCTCGGGCCGGGGCCCCAGCTTTAGGGGGGCTTCCTGCCCCTCCAGATCCTCTGCGCCCGTTCTGGGCTGCTCCACTTCCCTCCTGCCCAGGCTCCCTGCCCCACTGGCCCGCTGGCTTGTCAGTGGCACTCACCAGCCAGGCCGCTGGGGCTGTCCTCCTGGCCAGGGAAGGCTCTCGCATCCAGCGCTGGCTCCAGGTCTCCCCTGGGGCATGGTGAGCGGGCTCTGGCACATTCCACAGCAGCCTTGGGCTCCAGGCCCCATGATACAGGGCTGGACAAAGGATAGGAGATGCACTGGAACCCACTGGGAAGGAAACACCAAGTTGGGGGCTGCAGAGGGCAGGCGGGGCCCAGTGGTCCGCCCCTGCTCCCGTGGCCTGGCCTGGACCCGGGCCTCAGCCTCGGCAAGGCCCGCAGGGAGTACTAGCCAGCCTCTCCTGGGGGCTGTGTGGGTCACCCTGAGATGCCTCCTGAGCTGGGACCAACTGAGGTTCAGGGAGGAGAAGGGTGTCAGTCCCGTCGCATCTCCCCGGGGACCACACTTCAGCAGGCCACCTCCCGTGTCTGGCGGGCCAGCGCCCTGTCCCAGTCCTGCGGTGGCCCCAGTGTGGTAATGTGGGGCCCACCCCACATGCTGGGGCTCCCTTGGTCTTCTACCACACGTGGGGGGAGACCTCTGCCTCCCCAGCCCCAGCGAGAGCCGCGCCCCCCGTCGCCTTACTCACAATGGGGTCTGGACGGGCGTCTCTTGGTGATCCTTGTCCATGTGGAAAAAGCTGATGTCGGAGTAGGCCTGGAGCTGTACATATCTGACGCCCGCTGAGATCCTTAGGACCCGGCCGCTCTCGTCTTCCGGGAAAGAAATCGGAAAACAAGCTCCTTGGGCACCCAGGAATGTCGGGCACAGGTGGGGTGAACCTGGACACTGACGGGGGCATGGATCAGTGTGGTGGGCACCTGTCACGTTCCACTTATAACTTGGCGCCACCACATTCCACTCTGGTCGCTTGGAGAGACCCTGGTCTGTGACCTGCAGAAGTCCCCTGCCAGCCCTGGGGCTCCCTCATGCACTCCGCGCCTCTGCCTCAACCCTTGGCGCCCAGCTTCACCTCATGTACCCCCCAGCATGTATCTCTGTTGGGTCCTCCAGGTGTGGCCAAAGCCCAGCTCCGCCACCTCCACCTCCCCAGCAGGCCTGGGGGTCTGTGCTCACTGACATGGAGGGACAGTGGTGTCCACTTCCTGGGTCTGCCCTGCAGAGTCATCTGCAGCTGGAACCCTGGGCCCCAAATCTCTAGCCAGGGGCCTTAGGGCCCCCCTCCGCCTGTCTTGCACTGGCCAGTCACCTGCACCCTCTGAGAGGTCCTCTCCTCGCTGGCCAGCTCAGGGGTCACGCTGCTGTGCCCTGATCTGGGCTGGCCAGGGTGGGAGGGGCCTATGGTGAGGCTTGTTTGCGTCCGGTCCTCTTACCCCTGGATGGACACTGCTGCTCTTCCTGCCCTTCTACCACCTTGACCCTGGGGGATGGGCTCGATCTCACTCATCCATCCACCAGGTACCTACACAGGGCCTGGCACACAGTTGATGCCTACTGAATGTTTGCTGAGTGGTGTACATGTCTCCAGGGCTAACTGCTCTAGTACAGGTGCTCGAAGCCCAAGGTTCCCGGCCCTGGGGAACCTCAGGCTGCAGTCGGCTCCAGACAACAGGGCCCACGGAACAGACAGCACCGTTCCTCCATGTAACCGAGCACAGATCATCACTGGGCCTGCTGGGCAGGTGGAGCTGGGGATCTGGGCCTCCAGTCACACCTGGGGGCCCAACGGAGAGGAGAAGCAGATGCTGGGAGGCACCTGAGGAACGACTGGGCACTGAGGGTGGAGGCAGGATGGCCACGCCATGGTGGGAGGGTAGGTGACTGCTCCTGGGTGCCCAGCGCTGACACGGGGCTCTGGGACAGGCTTCCAGACTCACAAAGGAATTGGGAGGTGACCGAGTTCCTGCAAACTTAGAAGAAACTTAGGCATAGTGGCAAACCCCAGGTGGGCCCCACGTCGGGTGGCAGGAAAGCATGCTTTAGGCCCCACAGGCTGCCCAGCAAACACCTTCGGTTGAGAATCTGGGGAATAGGCACATGGCCAGAGTTACAGACTCAAAGGACAAAGTGGCAGAGAGGAGAGAGATCCTGGAGGTGTGCGAGGTGAACTCGAGGGTCCTCGAGTTCTCAGCAGAGCATAGATCAGCATACACCTGTGAGGAGATTCCATGTGGCTGGGGAAAGAGCCACCCGGAAGAATTAGAAGGATCAGGGTCTGGGGCACACAGGACTCGGGGGAGGGGTGGCTCCCCCTAGCCCAGGTGGAAGTCACAGGAGACTGGGTAGTGTTCTCAGAAGGGCCTTGCTAGCCGGGCGTGGTGGCACACGCTTGTAATCCCAGTCCTTAGGAGGCTGAGAATGGAGGATCTGGGTTCGCGGCCAGCCTCAGCTACTTAGTGAGGCCCTCCGCAACTTAGTGAGACCCTGTTTCAAAATAAAGAACAAAAAATAGGGCCGGGGGTATAGTTCGGAGGTAGAATGCCCCTGGGTTCAATCCCCAGTACCGCAAAAAAAAAAAAAAAAAAAAAGAAGGGCCTTGCTGGGGCCGGGCGTGGTGGCGCACGCTTGTAATCCCAGTACTTTGGGAGGCAGAGACCGGAGGATCCGGGTTCGCGGTCAGCCTCCGCTCTCTCTCTCTCTCTCTCCCTCTCCCTGTCTTTCTCTCTCTCTCCCTACTTAGTGAGGCCCTCCACAACTTCGTGAGACCCGGTTTCAAAATAAAGTATAAAAAATAGGGCTGGGGGCGTAGCGCGGAGGTAGAACGCCCCTGGGTTCAACCCCTGGTACCGCAAAAAAAAAAAAAAAAAAAAAAAAAAAGGGCCTTGCTTCAGTAATGGGGAAAAATTGGTCTTGGATGGAGCGCTCCTCCAGACCTAACGAATCATAAAAGCAAGACCAAAAGGATTAAATTGTCTCTAAGTAACCCCATTCTGCCCCAGAGCCAAGCTCAAGAATATTTATAGGAATACAAAAATATCCAGGCTCCAACAAGGTGAAATTTATAATGTCCTGGCATCCAATCAAAGTTACCAGGCACGCGAAGAATGCAGGAAAGGGGCCCATAATGAGGAGGAGAATAAATTGGGTGAAACCGACCCGGAACGGACACAGGTGCTTGTGCTGGCAGCCGAGGGCCTTACAAAGGTCGCTGTTACAACCGCGTCCCAAGTGCTCAGCAGTGAAGTAGACACACGGATAATATAAAAAAGAACAAAACTGGACTTCTGGAGATGAAAACTACAGAGTATGAGATGAAGAAGCGCACTGGACATGACCCACATCGGATGAAGCACTGCAGGAGAAAGGCTTGTAAACTCGGAAATATAGCTACAGAAACCATCCAAAACGAAACAGCAAGAGAAAAGAGAAGAAAGAAGGGAGGAAGGGAAGAAGGGGGGAGGGAAGCAATCAGCAAACAGTGGGATAACTTCGGGCATGGTGGCACACACTTGTAATCCTAGTACTTGGGAGGCTGAGATAGGAGGCTCGCAGGTTCAAAGCCAACCTCAGCAACTTAGGGAGGCTTTTGGCAACCTAGTGAGACCCTGTTTCCAAATAAGAAATAATATTGGGCTGGGGTGTACCTTGGAGGTGGAATGCCTCCGGGTTCAATCCCCAGTACCAAAAAAAAAAAAAAATTATTGGGAGAAATGATGGCTGGAAAAATTCCAAAATTGTTGAAAACTATAAACCCACAGATACAAGAAGTTCAATGAACCCCAAGCATAAAAAACACAAAGAAAATGACCCCGTGTCACATCATAATCAAATTGCTCGAGCTGGTGACAAAGGGAAAATCTTAAAGGTAGTCAGAGTACAAGGCCATGTTTGTACAGAGACGAAATTAAGGTACACAGCAGACCTCTCACCACAGACAATGCAAACAGATAAGCAATGGAGCAATACCTTCGAAATACTGAAAGACAAACTGGAACCCTGCAGCTGGGAACATATCTATCAAAATTGAAAGTAAAATCAGCTGGACATGGTGACACACATCTGTAATCCTAGTACTTGGGAAGCTGAGACAGGAGGATTGTAGGTTCAAGACCAGCCTCAGCAACTTAGCCAGCCCCTCAGCAACTTAGCGAGAGCTTGTTTCAAAATTAAAAAAAAAAAAAACAAAAAAGAACTAAAGTCAGAATACTATAGTGATACATGCATGATACACTCATGTTTATAGCAGCACAATTCAAGATAGCCAAGTTATGGAACCAGCCTAGGAGAAAATGTGTATAGTCACACAATGGAGTTTTACTCAGTCATAAAGAAGAATGAAATTATGTCATTTGCTGGTAAATGGATGAAACTGGAGAACATAATGCTAAGTGAAATAAGACAGACTCAGAAAGTCAAAGGTTGAACTGGGTGTGGTGGGGCTTACTTTTAATCCCAGTACTTGGGAGGCTGAGACAGGAAGATCACAGGTTCGAAGCCAGCCTCGGCAACTTAGCAAGGCCCTCTGCAACTTAGTGAGACCCTGTTTCCTAATAAAATAATAAAATAGGGCTGGGGTTGTAGCTCAGGGGTAGAAATCCCTTGGGTTCAACCCCCAGCACACAAAAAAAGTAAAAAAGTAAAAGGTAAGGATTGTTAAAGATTGAATTCAAAAAGTAAAATCCCACTATATGTTGTCTACAAAATTGCACCATAAATGTAAAGAGGTTAAATAACAAAAAAAAAAAGGTTAAAAGTAAAAGGGTAGATAATGATATACCAGGCTAACATTGGTCAAAGGAAGAAGAGACCAGTAGCCGGGCGTGGTGGTGCACGCTTGTAATCCCAGTACTTTAGGAGGCAGAGACCGGAGGATCCGGGTTCATGGCCAGCCTCAGCTCGCTCTCTCTCTCTCTCTCTCTCTCTCTCCCTGTCTCTCTCTCTCTACATAGTGAGGCCCTCTGCAACTTCGTGAGACCCGGTTTCAAAATAAAGTATAGAAAATAGGGCCGGGGGTGTAGCACAGAGGTAGAACGCCCCTGGGTTCAATCCTCGGTACCGCAAAAAAAAAAAAAAGAAGAGACCATACTGATGCCACAGGAAGTAGATGTCAGAGAGAAGACCATTGCCAAGAGTAAAGAAGGTAGCTCCACAAGTCGGGCGTGGTGGCACACGCTTGTAATCCCAGTACTTGGGAGGCTGAGATAGGAGGATCGCAGGTTTGAGACCAGCCTCAGCAACTTAGTGAGGACTTCTGTAACTTAGTGAGACCCTGTTTCAAAATAAAAGAATAAAATAGGGCTGGGGGTGTAGCTTGGTGGTAGAATGTTGCTGGGTTCCATCCCCAGTACCACACACAAAAAAAAAGGTAGCTCCACAATGATAAGAGGTCAAGTAATTAGATGACATAAAACCCGAAGTATTTATGCCTCTGATAACGGAGCTGCAAAATTTAATAGAAAGGAAATCAGAAACAAACAAATGCATATTATAGTCAGAAATGGCAATATACCACTTTTAGTAAGTAAAGAACAAGCAGAAAGTCAGCAAGGATATATATACTAAACTCAAATGACAACACAGGTTTAGTATCCCCTATGCAAAGTATTTGGGAACAGAAATGTTTCAGTTTGGGGAGTTTTTTGGATTTTGGAATATTTGCAAGGACTTTACCTTTTGAGCATCCCTAATCCAAAAACCCAGAATCTGAAATGCTCCGAAATGCAAAACATCAGCCTTCAAAAATTTTTGGATTAGCCGGGCATGGTGGCGCAAGCTTGTACTTGGGAGGCTGAGACAGGAGGATCCAGGTTTGTGACCAGCCTCAGCTACTTAGTGAGGCCCTCTGCAACTTAGTGAGACCCTGTTTCAAAATAAAGAATAAAAAATAGTGCTGGGGATGTAGCCCAGAGGTAGAATGCCCCTGGGTTCAATCCCCAGTACCACCAAAAAAAAAAAAAAAAAAAAAAGTTTTGGATTTCAGATTTCAGAATTTTGGATTAAGGTTTCTCGGCTCATAAAAACAAAATGGACATTATTGGCATTTATAGAATACTCTTCCTAACAAAAGAATTCACATTCTTCGCAAGTGCACACAGAACATTTATCAAAATGGACCACATTCTGGCCCATGAAACAAATCTCAATACATTTAAAAAGTTTCAATACATACACAACCACATGGAATTAAGTTAAAATCCAGTAACACAAAGATCTCTAGAAAATCCCTAAATATTTGAAAATGAAACAACACACTTTTAAATAACTCATGGGGAGCTGGGTGTGGTAGCCCATGCTTGTAATCCCAGTACTTGGGAGGTTGAGACAGGAGGATTGCAGGTTTGAGGACAGACTCAGCAATGTAGCTAGACTCTCAGCAACCTAGTGAGGTTGCTGAGAGTCTAAAAAAAAGGCTGAGGATATAGCTCAGAGGTAGAATACCCCTGGGTTCAATCTCTAATACCACCACCAAAGAAAAAAAAAGTATTTTGAACTGAATGAAAATGAAGACACAACATATCAAAATTTGTAGGATGCAGCCAAAGCAGTACTTAGAGGAAAATGTATAGCAACAAACTTCTCTTTTTTATTTTTTATTTTTTGGTACTGGGTATTGAACCCAGAGGCATTCTACCTCTGAGCTATACCCCCAGCCCTATTTTATTTTATTATTTATTTATTTATTTATTTATTTATTTGTGATACTGGGGATTGAATCCAGGGGAATTCTACTTCTGAACTACATGCCCAGCCCTATTTTTATTCTTTATTTTGAAACAGGATCTCACCAAGTTGCAGAGGGCCTCACTAGGTAGCTGAAGCTGGCTGTGAACCTGCGATTCTCCTGTCTCAGCCTCCCAAGTACTGGGATTATAAGCGTGCACCACCATGCCCAGCTCCTATTTTATTTTTATTTTGAAACAGGGACTCGCTAGGTTGATGAGAATCTCACTACTTCTTGAGGCTATCCTCGAACCTGTGATCCTCCTGTCTCAGCCTCCCAAGTACTGGGATTACAGGCATGTGTTAACCATGCCTGGCTCAGTAAACTTCTATATTAGAAAAAAAAAAAGGTCTGAATCAATAACATTAGCTTCCACCTTAAGAAACTAGAAAAAGAAGAGCAAATTATATTTATTTATTTATTTATTTATTTATTTATTTAATTAAAAAAATTTTTTTTTGCGGTACCGGGGATTAAACGCAGGGGTGTTCTAGCTCCGCGCTACGCCCCCGGCCCCATTTTTTATACTTTTATTTTGAAATCGGGTCTCACGAAGTTGCTGAGGGCCTCACTAAGGAGAGAGAGAGAGAGAGAGAGAGAGAGAGAGAAAGAGAGAGAGACAGGGAGAGAGAGAGCGAGAAAGAGAGAGAGCTGAGGTTGGCCGCGAACCCGGATCCTCCGGTCTCCGCCTCCCAAAGTACTGGGATTACAAGCGTGTGCCACCACGCCCGGCAAATTATATTTAAAGTAAGCAGAAAAGACAACAATAAGGTCAAAGTAAAATTTAAAATAGAAAATTGAAAAAATAGAAATCAGTTAGGTGTGATGGCACATGCCTTTAATCCTATACTTGGGAAGCTGATGCAGGAGGATCACAGGTTCAAGGACAGCCTTAACAATTTAGCAAGACTCTCAGCAACCTAGTGAGACCCTACTTCAAAATAAAAAAAATAAAAATAAGAAGGGCTGGTATATAGCTTGGAGGTAGAATACCCCTGGGTTCAATCCCCAGTAACACACACACACACAGAAATCAATGAAACTAAAATAGTCATAACAGTCACGAAAAAGAGAGAGAAGACATCAGTAATACATATTAGGAACAAAAGAGGAAAATAAGGGGATATTAGAACCTTATGTCAAAAAATTCAACTCAGAGCTGGGCATGGTAGTGTACGCCTGTAATCCCAATACTTGGGAGGCTGAGACCAAAGACTTGCAGGTTTGAGGCTAGTCTCAGCAACTGAGTGAGACACTCAGCAATTTAGTGAGACCCTGTTTCCAGATAAAAAATTAAATTTGGGCTGGGAGTGTGGCTCAGAAGTGGAATGCCCCTGGGTTTAATCCTCAGTACCAAGAAAAAAAAATTAACAACTCAGATGAAATGGACAAATATTTCTTGAAAGACACAAAACACCAAAGCTCATTCAAGGAGAAACAGATAACATGAGTAGGCCTATACCTATTAAGCAAATTGGCTTAGTAGTTAAAAATCTTCCCACAAACGAAAATCTAGGCCCAGATGAGCTGTGTACCGAATTCTACCAAACACTTAAAAAAGAAATAATACCAC
>PVJS01005847.1:16700-62480 GCA_004027185.1 Glis glis
AAAAAAAAAAAAAAAAAAAAAAAAGAGAAAGAAATAATACCAATTCAGCAAACTATTCCAGAAAATTGAGGATGAGGGAACTCTCCCCAACTTATTCTATGAGGTTAGCATTACTTTGACATCAAAACTAGGCAAACGCTGGGCGTGGTGACACATGCCTGTAATCTCAGTACTTGGGAGGCTGAGACAGGAGGATCACAGGTTCGAGGTCAGACTTAGCAATTTGGTGAGACCCTGTTTCAAAATAAAAAATAAAATAGGGCTGGGGGTGTGGCTCAGAGGTAGAATGCCCCTGGGTTCAATCTCTAGTTACACACACACACACACACACACACACACACACACACACACAAATAAATAAATTCACGAGTGACAACTAGCAATTATATTAATAAAACAATTGTAATCAAATATCTAATACTCAATAATAAATTACTGATGATTTACTAATAGATTCAACAAAGAGGTGCAAGACTTGTGAATGGAAAATAACTAACACTGCTAAGAGAAAGAAGCGTTCTAAATGAATGAAGAGATGTTTCAGTCTGTGAGCTGGAGAAGCCGGGCTGCTAAGATGGCAATCCTCCCTGGAGGATTCCATGTAATCCCCATAAAATCCCAGCAGGCTTTTTTGTTGTTGTTGCAGAAACTGACAAGTTGATCCTAAAGTTTATATTGGAAATGCGAAGACTCCAGAATAGCCAAAACAATTTTGAAAAAGAAGATCAAGTTGGAGTTCTCTCCAATTTCAAAGTGTAGTGAAGGCTACGATAATTAAGACGGTGTGGTGCTGCCGTAGACATAGGATTTACTTTATAAGGAGGGACACGGAGATCAATGGAACGGAACTGAGTGCAGACAGGAACCCTTAGCCTAAGGGTTAACTGATTTCCCACCAATGTACCAAGTCAATTCAATGGGGAAAGGACAGTCTTTACAACAAACAGTGCTGGAACGTGAATTCGGACCTTTATTTTATTCACAAAAATTCGCTCAGAATGGATCACAGACCTAAATGTAAGAGTGAAAACTATAAAACTTAGAAGAAAACAGGAGGAAATCTTTTGTGACCTTGCATTAGGTGGAGAATTCTTAGTATAGGAGCAAAACAATCCTCCATAAACTAAAAAGTTGGCAAGATGGACTTTATCAAAATTAAAAAAAAAAAACTTGTGAGAAAGTTTCATTGAGAAAATGAAAAGGTAAACCACAGACTGAAAGAAAACATCTGCAAAGACATAGCGGATAAAGGACTTGTACCCAGAGCACATAAAGAACTCTAACTGAAAACAAGAACACAAACAGCCGGATTATAAAAAATGGGTAAAATACCAGTACTTCCGAGGCTGAGATGGGCTGAGATCGCAGGTTTCAGGCCAGCCTCAGCAACTTAGAAAGACCCTGTTTCAAAATAAAAAATAAAAACGGCTGGGGGGTGTAGTTCGGAGGTAGAATGCCTCTGGGTTCAATTCCCAATCTCTCTCTCTCTCTCTCTCTCTCTCTCTCTCTCTCTCTCTCACGCGTGCACACACACACACACACACACACACACACACACCATATATGCTAGACACCACGGTTTCCTAATGGAAGCGTGTTAAACTCAGGTGATTACTGTGTACTGGGACTGGTGGGCATGGTGGGAAGGGCTTTGGGAGTCAGGGGCCCATCCCTGGTAGTGGCCAGGGTCTGGAGTACTGTCCTTTCTCGATTTCCCCAAGGAAACAGCCCGCCCAGCTGAGCCATGGCCCACGCTGACCTGCTCAGCCAAACGCCCAGCGTCTCTTCCATCTTCCCGCCCACCTTCCATGTTCTGTAAGATGCACACTAACCTCTGGTGACAGCCTGTATGTGCCAAAGACACGCACATGCACGTACACACTCACATGCATGCACACACATGCACGTTCATGCACATAACCACAAGTATTGCACATGTGTGTGCATGCACACACACAAGGCTGCCCCTCTAGCTGGAGGGCTTTCATGACTCCTGCCAGGCTCTGGGCAGCAGGGACTTCTGCACCGAGTTACCACCGGCTGTCAGGAGCCACCCTCTCATTAAGGACCCGGCACTGTCTCCTGGAAAAGCCCTTTGTCCCACTGGAGATGCTTACTCTTGGCAACTTCCCCGTGCTCCTGCTGCAGCTCAATGTCCAGCGTGAAGGAAGACCCTTGGACCACTTCCAGCACCTCGGGACCCAGGATCACGATCCTCGCAGATTGTGCTGGGAGAGGGCAGAGCGTGGTTTTAGTGGCTAGCCAGTCGACCCCCTGAGGACTGCAGTCCTGTCCCGGCCAGCCAGAGGAGCTCCCAAGGAAAGCGCAGGAGCCCAGGTGTTTGGAGCCGCTGGGGCTGAGGCCCCCAGGCGCCTGCAGGCAGGCTGGAGCGGGCTTGGAGCGAGCACCCGTAGTGCCTCACAGACAGGGCATAGAGGCTTGAGTGGATGACTTGTGTATCTCAAGGCTGACCCCTGGGGTGGCACCGCATCCTGGAGTCTAAGGAGAGGCCACCTAGATGCCACCAGGGACAGCACAGGGAACAGGAGGGGTGCTCCCCAGCAGAGGCCTGACAGGACACCTGTGGTCATATCAGAGTACAGAGACATTAGGGGAGCCAGGCTGAGGCTACTTGGAGCAGCATGACCAGGCCCTCCAGATGCTGGGAGGCCCTGTGTTTGGGGGTCCCATGGCTGGAAGGCCCTATGGCTGAGAGGCCCTGTGGCTGGGAAGTCCTGTGGCTGGGATACTCTGTGGCTGGGAGGTCCCTGTGGCTAGGGGACCCTGTGGTTAGAAAACTCTATGGCTCAGAGGTCCCTGTAGCTGGAAGGTTCTATGGTTGGGGGACTCATGTGGCCAGAGGGTGGTGGGAGCTGTGGCAGGGAGGCCCTGTGGCTGAGGGGGGGTCCCATGGCTGGGAGCGGGGAGGCTCCAGTAGCTGGGAGGCCCTGTGGCTGGGAGGGTCCCTGGCTGGCTGGTCCTATGGCTGGGAGGCCCTGATGCAGCCGGACCCTGACTTGGGGCCTCTATATGTCCACAAGCCCTTTTGAAGTCAAACAAGAACCCACTTTCCCTGAAAGGGGCTGGGATCTTAGAATCCACTCCATCCCAGACTCCCCTTTCCTGCGATGTGCTCGTGGTCTAATACCTCCAGTGACTGCCCAGGGCCACCTGAGGGAGACGAGGCCAGCGCAGACACAGCCCCACAGCAGAGCACACAGGCCGGTGGGGAGGCCGGGGACACCTACCCGCTGGGTGGCCGTTGATCCACAGTCCGCAGTAGGTGACCCCTGAGAAGTGGGCCAGGCTGCCCAGCCCACTGAAGACATCGCTGTGCCACTGTCCCTGCAGAGAGGAAGGGGTGGCCTCAGAGGTGGCTCCCTCCGCGGGACCGGGCTCCCGCTCCTGAGGGCGGCGCACCCGCTTTGGCGCTGCGTCTGTGAGGACTCGCTCCAGTCTGCTTCGCTGAGTCCTCTTCCCTTTGCATTTTAACGATGCCAGGAAGTGTGGGAACAAAGCGCAGCACGCAATGCGCTCCCAAACACTGCGCTCAGGGCTCATGCCAGCACAAAAGCCCTCCGGCACAAAGATGCCAAGGAGGCCGGACCTGCGGGCGACAATGACAGGAGGACCAAGGTGCAAGTGTGTTCTGTCACCCTGTGTGCTTCTAAATGAAAAGGCTGGTTAAAATGCACAGTTTGAATGCATGTACCCGACGCCGGGGGAAGCGCCTGCTCACCACACGCCCCGGCGCTGCCTCCTCCAGAACACGCCGGGCTCTCCAAATCACACACACAACAAAGCGGGGAATGATAATGTGAACTAGCAGGGGAATTATTTCCATGGAAAATCTCAAGATCGTAATGGTGTTTTATTTGACTATGAATTACTTCCATTAGGGGAAAATTGGCCAAAGGCGGGCTTAGTTCGAATCACTCTTCTGCAGAAGTTAATTGGGCTCTGGCTTCCCTGCCCTGTCCTGCCCTGGACCCCAGGACTGCCCAGCACTGCACCCTCCGAGGTCTCTGCACACCTCCTAGGCGCTGGGACACATGGGCACTGGAGAGGGCTGCTGAGAGCTGGGGCCTGCAGAGCAACCACAGCGGAGGGAGGAATGGACGGCGCGGCACTTTCAGCCTGCGGGGGCCTGGAAGCAGTGGCCATGCACTTTGGGAGAAGGCTGCGGCCTCCAATGGCTCAAATACTACAGGTCTGGGAAAAAGAGCTTCCCACAGGCCATTGGGAAGACATGGCTACCACATGGCAGCTGGGGGCTGGATCTATCAGGAGGCGAGTGACGAGAGGGGCCTCAGCCTGTCCACATCAGCAGTGAGTGGGGCAGCTCACGGGCCTCCTCTCCAGGCCCGGCAGCCATGTAGGGCACCTCTGAGCTCAGGAGAGGGCGGGTGCCATGCAGACAGGGACCTAGCTGCTCTTCCAGGCACAAGCCCCATTCAGGGACTGGATGGGGTCTTCCTAATGAGAGTCACCAAGTCATCCTTGAGGGAGACTCTGGGGGCCTTGTCCCTCGGCACTGTGACCCGGAGACCTGAGTCTAGTGTTGGCCGGCTCATACCCGCCGAGGCCGCACGCCAGCTGCATTCTTGGAGTGCCCAGTGCCAAGTGCTTGGCTGACATCATCCTGTCCCATCCGACGCTGTCACCCTGTCCCCAGCCCCAGTCCTTGGAGAAGCAGAGCTGCAGTTGACACACCCTGGGCCAGCCGCCACCTGCATTGGCCATGACTGTAGATGAGGATGTGAGGCCCTGGCGCCCGACAGCATGGGGGCATGGAAGGGGGTGCTGGGGTTCAGATGCCACGACCTGGCTCTGGGGCTCTGAGCTGTGCGGCCCTGGGAGCTGTGCCCTGCTTGGAGGCCTGAAGGCGCCTGCCCACCTGCACTCACCTCGGCCTGGCTTTCTTGGTCATGTGCCTCTAGATTTCCCACGAAACAGGTCCACAGTCCTGCAGTTAACTGGCTCCGCCCTAGTGGTCTTCCTGTCCCCTTCCTGGGACGGCTGTCTTCACTCCTGTCTCTAAGCTCCTTCCTTCCCATTCCAATCCTCCAGAGGCGTGATATATGGCAGGCACGGCTCGTGATGAGCGCTTACCGTCTGCGTGGGTACCACAGGAGGGGCCGCGTGGCTCGAGGCTTAAGGACTCTTCAAGTGGTTCTGACAGCTGAGTCAGGGTCAGGAGTGGGAATGACAGTTTTTCTTTCTTCTCCCGACACGCCCACTCGGGCCTCGGGAAGCAGCAGTGTGGGCTTTCAGAAAGGGAAGTGGAGCCGCAGGCAGGTCTGGCACGGTGGCCACATGCCTGTCCACGCGATGGCACCACGGTGGGTTAAAGCCGGGAGGAGCGCCCAGGCACAGGAAGCAAGGAACACGCAGCACGTGGGCCTGCAGGCACAGGCCCAGGCAGGTGTGGGCGAAAAGCGGGTGCTAGTCTGTACTGGGAGCCCCTCAGCCGCCATGCTCCCCAGATCCACCCCAGCATGGCTAATGGTGCCCTCCACCATGGGGTTTACCATCACTACCGAGGGCGGTTGGTCGGCGAACTACATTCCCGGAGTCGGAGCCCCCACGGCCGTTATGGGGGCTGGATACCCACGGCTCCAGTACAGCTTGGCTGGTACAAATATATGCAAGTGATCAGTGAGACAGCCTTGTCGTGTGTCTTGTCTGAGTGGTGCTATAAATCCTACCGTTGGACATGCTACTGTCTCTTGGTTAGATGACACGCACCCAAAGCACGAACGAACACGTATCTGCGTCTTAACCTGGGGTGTTGGGAATGCTCCCCGCCATGCCTCTGGCAGCACTCTTCTGTGGTGGTCCTGTGGTCATCTCGAAGCAGCCTGAGATGGCGGCTGGGCAAGGGCCAGCCCAGGCTTGAGAGCAAGAGCGCTGGAGCAGCTGCTTCCCGCCTGCGCCTCTGGCTCCTCAGGTGTCAGGGAGGTCTGGGACACCAGGAAGGGCTGGCGAGTGGGAAACCAGCCTCAGGGGCTCCAGGCTGCTCCCCCAGTGTTGGCCTCCATGGTATTCATGTGCTGGAGGAAGGAACTGCCCAACTGCTGCCAAGCCCCGGGCCTAAAGCAGGTGAGGCCTTTCGCCAGCACCCTCAGGCGACATCACATGTGAGGGGCCAGCCCCGGGGCCTCTGGCTTGCAGGGAGGGCCTACCTGCACCATGGTGGGGTGAACACTCCCACCCCCAACTGCGAAGGACAGGTGACTTCCCCCACCTTCCAATCAACACGGGCTCCGCAGGGTATTGCATCTGAACCCTGGTCCAGTCAGAGTTCCTGGGGTTTCAGGGTGTGGGCTGTGAGGAGATTGGCTGCCCTGACATCACAGATGCCCAGACCCTGCAAAGCCGCCGAGCACGGCTTAAGTGCAGTCCTCATGGTTCCTAGTCAGCTCCAGCAGGGCAGGGAAGGTGACTGCTGGCATGGATGCTCCAATGCCCCAGATCTCACCATCTTCCATGGTAGGTGTGCTCGGGGTTAATGGCCCCACCTCTTGGCCCAAGGACCATGGGCATGGGATGTGGGAGGTGGCTGCAGGGTCCCGTCTGCACCTGCTGCGTGATACACAGGCCCAGAGTCTCTCTGGGCTGGTGTTCCTGCAGATGCTGGGTGACAAGAGAGGAGGTTGGGGACTGCCGACCACCTGCTCTGTGTGTGAGAGCAGGTGTACCAAACAGTGGGCCACCCCCTGGGAGAGCCAACATGGAAACAGCCAATGCTCACAGAGCCGCCGCCCACGACAGCTGAGAGCCAGAAGCTGCAGGTGGGCACAGGCCACCGCCGACTGGGGTTGGAGATGCTCCTGTGCACAGAGCATGTGCGGGTGGCTTCCACCGTGCCAGGGACCACCCTGCCTCCATGGTGCACTGCTCCAGGCTCCCACTGATGCCCAAAGGGTGCTCTGTCCGAGGGGGTGCCCTATGCCTCTGGGGCATCACTGGATCCTGTGCTAGCTGTCCTGGCACAAAGATTGTGTTCCCTGGAGTCTCAGGCCAGCCCTGAACTCGCTTTCGGTAAATGCTGATTTCTCCTGGAACTTCTCATGCTCTGGGTCTGGATTTTTCTCTTCCAGACTGGAAAATCTGGGCTAGTGTTAAGGGACGGCCAGGGCCAAACACCGACGTGAATCAAAGGTTGAGATCAAGCGGGGCATGGCGGCGCATGCCTGCAATCCCAGGACTTGGGAGGCTAAGACAGGAGGATCGTAGGTTCAAGGCCAGCCTCAGCAACTTCAGTGAGGCCTTATTTCAAAATAATAAATAAAATAAGGCTGGATGTGTAGCTCAGAGGTAGAATGCCCCTGGGTTCAATCCCCAGTAAAAATAAATAAATAAATAAATAAATAAATAAATAAATAAATAAATGAAAGCCCAGACTAGAAAAGGATGCCAGGGAAAGACTCACTGCTTTCCAGACTGTTCAGAGAACGAAGCTGCCCTGAGACAGGTGAAAAGCAGAGTGCGGGTGGGTCCAGGGGCATCTTTCCAGAGGCACCTGGGCGTGGAGGAAGGGCTGAGCACCTGCCCAGACTACCTTCCGCACAGCCACGGAGGAGGTGTGTCAGCAGGCTTGCCTCCGGAGTGGGCCAGCGAGGGGAGGATCGGGCGGGTGGGTGGAGCACGGAGAGCAAGTGGCAGCCAGAGGGAAGGGGAGGAGAACCGCCTCCATGTGGCAACACAGGCTGCGTGAGCGTGGATGGGGCTTACGTCTCCACTGCCGACTGTCAGGAGGGCTGGCGCTCATTAGGATGGCAGCTTTTAAAAAATCAGAAAATAAGCGTGGGCGAGGATGTGCAGAAATTGGAACCCTTGCACACTGCTGGTGGGAACCTGCAACGGTGCAGCCGCTGTGGAAAAGCTTGGCGGTTCCTCAAGAAACTAAAAATACAATCACCACATGATGCACTCATTCCACTGCTGGGTCTACACCCGAAGACTCCTAAGACAGGATCCCTAAGAAGGACCTGCAACCCCCCCTTCATAGCAGCACTATTCACGACCACCAAGAGGCAGAAGCAACAACGCAAGAGTCCACTGACCCATGAATGGGCACAGAGAGCGTGCTGTAAGCAGGCGTAGTGGTGCACAACTGTCATCCCAGCTACTTGGGAGGCAGAGGCAGGAGGATTAGAAGTTTGAGACCAGCCTGGGTAACTGTCTCAAAAAAAAAAATTGTTTTTGTGTGTGTGGTACTGGGGATGGAACCCAGGGGCCTTCTACCTCCAGGCTATACTCCCAGCCCTATTTTATTTTTTATTTGGAGGGTCTCACTAAGTTGCTGAGGCTGGCTTTGAACCTGTGATCCTCCTGTCTCAGCCTTCCAAGTACTGGGATTACAAGTGTGCACCACTGCACCTGGCTCAAAAATTTTCAAAAGGGGTGGGGATGTGGGTCAGCAGTAGAGTGGTTGCCTAGCATGTGTAAGGCCCTGGGTTCAATCCCCAGTACTGTAAGAAACAGAAAAGAGATATATACATACAGTAGAATATTGTTCAGCCTTAAAAAGGAAAGGAATTCCGACAAATTCTGCAACATGGATGGACCTTCGGGACATGATGCTAAATAAAATAAGCCAGTCAAAAAAAGTCCACATCAGCCGGGCGTGGTGGCGCACGCCTGTAATCCAGTACTTGGTTGGGGAGTGAGTATTTAATGGGGCCAGAGTCTCAGTTTGGGAAGATGAGAGTTCTAGAGATGGGTGGTGACAGCTGCACAACAATGCGAGTGTGCTCAATGCCATGGAATTGCAAACTTAAAAACAGGTAAGATATGAGCTGGGCGTGGTGGCACACGCTTGTAATCCCAGTACTTGGGAGGCTGAGACAGGAGGATCGCAGGTTCGCGGCCAGCCTCAGCTACTTAGTGAGGCCCTCTTTATTCTTTATTTCAAAATAAATAAAAAATAGGGCTGGGGGTGTAGCTTGGAGGTAGAATGTCCCTGAGTTCAATCCCCACTACTGCAAAAAAAAAAAAAAAGGTAAGAGAGTAAATTTTGTGTTACGTGTATTTTACCACAGTGAGTTTTTGTTTGTTTGTTCTTTTAAAGAGGACTAAATGTTTGACCGCTGACAATATGAGGAATAATGGTGCCCATGTGTGAGGCAGGCTCCGGATGGCAGCTGCCCTCCCCTCCTGGCTGCCGTGGCCTCTCCTGGTTGCCTCTCCTTGTGACTCCACATAGGAGGCTGGAGGCCAAGCATAGAGATGGTCGGTCAGCAGCAGAGCCGGCGAACTGTGCACAAGACTCTCTGCCTCTCCCCAGACTTGGTAATTATGCTTCCTTGCACGATCCACTGGCTGTGTGAACACTCTTGCTGTCTGTCAAGTGTGGGCTGGGAGTCCTGGGTGTTCATGGTGTCTGAGTCCGGCTCCCAGAAGGCCGGGGGTCCTGGCCTGACCTCTTGGCCTCGGGCACCCTTCTCTGTTCAATGTCCACACCGGTCTAGGAAGGGGGCGCTTCTGTTTAGCCATACTAAGGCCACTTGAATAAGGTGGCTGGGGGGACATGGAGTTCAGGCCCCACTGTGTGTCCGGACTTGGGTCTTCTGGTCACTCCCTGATTGCAGCTGCTTCAATCCACGCCATTGCTTCCTGATGTGTCTGAGCCAGAGGCCAACGTGGCACAGACAGAGGCTGGGGCCAGTGCCCTCCCCTCCCAGACGCTGCCCAGGGCACTGTGTTCAAACAGCGCTCCAGGCCAGGAGCCTGCCAGAGGTGTGCAGACCTACTGCGGGGAACCGTCTGCAGATGGGCCCCATAGAGGCTGAGCGGAGGTTGTCCATGTCCTGAGCCCACGTCCCTCGGAGGGTGGACATCACTAGGCAATGTGAAATGCAGGTCACATGGCCACAACTGCCTTCCTGAACCATCCTGTGGAATTCAAGGCTCCCCCAGGGAAAGCCAGTCTGAAAAGGCCCCCAGAGCAGACCTAGTGTGCTCAGCTGGGCGCCAGTCACGTGGGAGGCGGAGCTCACCCCCGGACCTGCACTTCCCCTCCCCGTGCCAGGCGAGTGTGAGCGGGGCTGGGCTGCCCCCTGGTGGAGATGTGGGGCCAGGGAGGTGAATGTGCTGTGGTGTCCCGTCCTTTCTGCTTTAGCTGTGCCAGGATTTCAAGCTTCAGAAGGGGAAGACCCAAGTAGGCCCAACCGAGCCCAGCCCACTGGTGACCAGCAGGCAGCCTGGGTCTGCAGTGAAGCCCTGGTGGTGGCCAGGGGCCTCATGGGACTGAGCTGCCTTGGGGTCAAGGCTGGGTGAGGGAGCACAGAGCCTTCCGATTCTCCAGCCCTATTGGGCTGTGAGGGGTTGGCCTGGGCTGACAGCAGGCACAGCTTTCCTTTTGTCCCTAGGCAGAGGGATGGGCCCTGAATGGACCCAGCAGGGCAGTCTTCCCCGCATCTCAGGGAGTAGGAGGGTCGGGTGTGTGGACTGGGTCCTGGTGCTGAGGCCAAGGGCTGCTCTGCCATTTCCTGATTTGAGAGATTTTTGTCTGGCCTCAGTTTCCCCATCTAAAAAATGGGGGAAACATCCCCTTTGTCACAGAGGTGTGCTGAGGGTTTTATGGCTTAGAACCAAACACCTTTATGTAGCAATTCTAGCCTTCTTCAGCAGAAACGCAGCTCCGCATTGGTCCCAGCTCTGCCAGGCTGGGCCAGGGCTGGGGTTGGGGGGAGGATGGTGCAGGAAGGAAGAGAACCCTGGATCCTCGCAGGGTCTCCCTGTGGTGTACGCTTCCGCTGCACCTCTGACGGAAGCCTGCCTGGGATCTGCCAAGAAGGTGGGTCTTGTGAGGACGACACACGCCTCCACCCGCGGAGGAGACAGGGCTCCTCTCCCAGATTCCTGTGACTGTGGGCAGCCAGTGGTGACCACTGTCCCTGAGTGCCTGCATCGGGTGGTCTCCTGCAGAACAGCTCCCTTGCCCCATGGCTGTGGCCACAACCTCCACCCAGGTCTGGGTCTCAGGAGGGAGCTGGCTCTCCTGGCTTCAGGGGTCCACTCTTTCCAATCTCTGATCTAACTGACACCGGAGAAACTTGGCAAGTATGTGATTCAACCACCAGGATCGCTGCCATGACGCATTTCTCTAGCCTCAGCCCCAAGTCCAAGTGGAAACCGGGCTCCTCCAGGGTGGTCGTGGCGGCTCTGACTCTTGGCTGGGACCTGAGCTGTCTGGAGGCCTGAGCTTGTCTTGCCTTTCTGTTAGAGCTGTGGGATGCTCAGAGGAGCCCTGCCTGCAGCCCTTGAGACCACCATTGCTGTGGTCACTGACCCTGCAGCAGCGCTCGGCTCCCAGGACCTTGGTCCTGCTGGCACTTCACAACCGGCACGGGTGACAGCCCTAGTGGTCAGGAAGCCTGGGATCCACCTGTCTCACCTCCCACTTCCCGCGGGAAGGCGCTCGCCTGCAGTCAGGCCCAGGGAGAGCCGAGCCCAGAGCCATCCTTGACTTTCCTCTTGCCTATTCCTCGATCTCCCACCTGCCAGCAAGCCCGTGCCTCTGCTCCAAACCTGCTGTGTTGCTGCCTGCACCCCCTGTGAGCCATCACCTTTTTTTTTTTTTGTGGTACTGGGGATTGAACCCAGGGGCATTCTACCTCCGAGATATAACCCCAGCCCTATTTTTTAGTTTTATTTTGAAACAGTCTTGCTAGGTTGGTGAGCGTCTCACTACTTGCTGAGCCTGTCCTCGAACCTGTGATCCTCCTGTCTCAGCCTCCCATCACCTTTTTAGATGGACATGTGGTGCTCTGTCATTCTCTGTACAAGAACCAGCAGGACTTTTCAAACCCAGAGATCAGCCTGCCGCTTCCTCCCAAGGCTGCCGCAAAGCTCCACTCCTCCTGGGCTCTGGGCTGCGGGCCCTGGTGGGGTCTTTGCCTTGTCCTTTCTCCACTGCGCTGGCCTGTTCTGCCTTTGATCCTCTGCCCTGGCTCTTCCAAGGCCTGGAGGGCCCTTCCCCTCTGTCTTCAGATGGAGGCTCCGCGATCCTCCTGGCCTCAGCTCCACCGTGGCTTCTCAGGGCCGATTCCGTGGCTGGGTGTCTACAGGCCAACGCTCAGCTGCGTCCTCACTGGATGTGCGGGCTCACTGTGTGCTTGCTTGCCATCGGCTCCTGCTCATTCTGCTCCCAGCTGGACAAGGTCGGGGACTCCTGTGGCCCTGCGGCCACCGTTGCTGCTATCATGGCTCCTGCAGCAGCACTCAGCTCCCAGGCCCTTGGCTCACTGGTACTTCACGACCAGCGTGGGTGACAACTTGTTAGAGCCTGAAGTCCAACTGTTGACCCCAGGGGAGGGATACCTGTCGCAGAGACCAGACAAGTCTTGCTCATGAGAGGATGGGGCTCCTCTGCCTGCCTGCCTGCCTATCAGGGCTGCCCGGACCGGGCATGTCTTACCAGCGTACTTTACATGCTCAGGAGTGAATCTCGTTTCCATGAGGGGACAGTGTTGTGGTCCTTGGTGGCCAGGTATCAGGAATCAGACAAGCCAGACGCAAAAGTCCCTGGGGCCAGGTATCAGCCAGGAGGCCGGGAACCAAGTTACCCTCTTTCAGCCTCAGTTTTATGACCAGGAAAATGGGAACAGCCATGGTCCCTAGTCCGCAGGGTCTGCAAGAAACTAGAATCTGTCACCCCAACAGGCCTCCTTGGCCTACAGCTGATGCTGAGACACTGTGGGCGCAGGAGGAGCTCTGCAGACAGAGCAGAAGTTGCGCTCTGGCGAGGGAAGCTCGCACCTAGCAGGCCGAGCAGCTGGAAAAGATGGCGCCCCCAAGTCACAGGGCCTCGGCCAGGGCAAAACAAGCCTCCTCAAGGGTGCCTCAATGACTCCTCCTGGGTGCCACCCAGCACCCTTCCTTTTGGGGCTCAGCTGGAGACGGACCTAGGTGGAGAGCGAGGCCCTGAGACCCGCTCGACTCTCTGCCTTCGGCATGTGTACCAGAGCACGCAAGCTGACAACTTTGGTCTCCTCGTTGGCCTGACCTTTGGCCCGTCCTGACCACGAGGACTACAAAGGGTAGGGGAAGCTTACCCCCCCGGGTGCTGAGGGGCAGGTGTGTGGAGGAGCTGTACCACTGTGTCCGACACCTGCAGGATGCCGCCAGGGTGAAGCTCGCTGAGATGCCCTGCGAAGCCCTGGCCTGCCTCTCAGGGCAGCAGGGGCACATACCTCGTAGGTGGAGCCATCAGCACAGTGCAGCACCCCGTGTCCCTGACGCTGGTCCCGGACCCAGTTGCCTTCATACTTGTCGCCGTTCCTGTGGGGTGCAGCACAGGAGCCCTCAGCCACGATACAGAGAGTGGCTGTGCTTCAGGTCGGCTCCTCCGACTGGGCTCAGCGCATGCCACCGGGAACGACGCAAAAATAGGCCCTGAACAGATGGCCCGAGAGCTCCTGCCTCGCCAGGGCCAGCTCAGGAAGGCTGATGACAGGCAGGGACACGTCTGCCTGGCCCCCATGGCAAGAGCTGTCCTCCAGAGCATGCTGGGCTCCATGCAGGACGTGCTCAGCTCCTGCCACGTGGAGCAGGAAATGATGAAGGAAAAGGAACAGGAGAGGTGACTGTGCCCGTCTTGAGAGTGGTGCTGGTGAAAATAGCTCCGGAAACCTGAATACAGGCTTCCAGCTCAGGTCTACCCCTGCCAGGAGGGGTGGCTGTGCCAGCTGGAAGGCGTCCTCTCTCCCCTTTCAAACCCAGTGGGTCCACCTTCCCACCAGCCCAACCTTCCTGTGAAGCGTTTAATTGAGGGGGGTGATTTTCTTTCTACTAAACACAGTTTCAATGAGTAAGAGGGCTGGGGATGTAGCTCAGTGCAGAGCGCTTGCCGAGCATATGCAAGGATTCCACTCCAGCACGGCAAAGGAAAAGAAGAGAGAGAGAGGGAGAAGGAAAGGGGGAGAAAGAGAGAAACTACAGAATAACCCCAAAGACCTAGAATGTACTAAGGACTGGGCACTGGCAGGCAGGGGCCTCTGCAGAGTACACCCCGCCCACGCCGACCCCCACAGCTGTGATATTCTGGCAGCTGACACCCCCAAGACTCATACTCACTTGAAGAGCATCTGCCCGCGGCCGTGCCTTTTGTTGTCGTGGAATGACCCCTGATACACCTGTCCATCCTGGTCCACCAGATGCCCCTGTCCTAGTGGAGGAACCAGAAGACACCAGCTTCATGCTATGCCTCCTGCAGGGATGGCCGGCTCCCAGAGGGACGGCCTTCCAGAGGGACTTGGCCCACAGCCTTCTGGCGCGGAGGGGCGAGCAGGACGGTGGTGAGTTTAGGGAGAGTCTGGGCTCAGCACCTCCTCCAGGAGCCAGGCTGTCCTTCCATGCTGGGCTACCTGGAGGCCGTGGGCACTGACCAGTGCTGCCTGGACAGGAACGGCAGATTGAGTGGTGACAGTGACGCCCACCACGGCCAGGCCAGCATGCAGGGCCATGAAAGCGGCTCAGCGCAGCTCCCCGAGGTTTTGAGTGGGACATTGAATGAACAAGAAGGAACAGGTCAGCACCAATTACTGATTCCCTGTGTCCCCTGACCAAAGGGGGCCCCTCAGGCCCAACATCTGCTGTCGGCTGGATAATGCTGTGGTGCATTTAGGGCCTGCCTGCACATCTGTTTGTCTTAGGGTTATGAGAAGCCCAACTTTGTGGTTAGCAGAGCTTCGTTCCACCTGAGCCGCCCACTGAGAGAACCCTGATCTGAGAGGCCAGAGGAGGGTGAATGAGCACCTCTCCTCGTTGAACTGCTGGCGTGTTCAGCTTTTGGACAATTCAGAAACTCAAGGGCATTTCTGCTTCCTGCCAGCAGCAAGCTCTGGAGGAAGAAGAGGTCGCCTCTGCAACCAGAGGTGTCACCACCGCTCTACTCCTTTCCGGGGTGCGGTTGGCCTTTCTGCCAGTGGCTGGGTGAGGGACAGCTCCCTTGAATCTGCCTCTTTACCAGCTGACAATGTGGAGGAAGTGGCTGGCAGAGGTCCCTGGAGGATCTGCAGCTTCCCTTGGGAGTCCTGAGACCACCAGAACCCTGGGGAGTGTCAGGCCTGGCTCAGCTGTGGCCGCAGCCCTAGGAGTGACCCCGTGTGAGCACAGAAAACCCCCCCAGTGGGGCCCAGGCCAACCTGCTGACCACAGAGTCATGAGCGCATAATAGAACGGTGGCTGTTTTAACCCCTCAGTGGCGGGTGGTTTGCTCTGTGGCAGTGGAGAGCTGAGGTGTGACAGATTGTCACAGACACAGCAGGCAGAGGCTCAGGGTGCAGGGCCCGACATGCTGAACTTCACTGAATGAGGTCAGGGATCAGAGAAGAGAGTGGGAGCCCCCTTTCCCTGCCTCCTCTTCCAACCTCTAAAGTCAGACAGGCTGTATCAGTTCCCGCACCCGAGTGGACACTGGGATCCAGCTGCCCCCACACCCACCATCCCCGCAAGCCCCTTGGCTGCCAGACCTTCCCTCAAGCCTTGAGAGAACTCCCCTTCATAGCGGCCCCCGGCTTTATACTTCATGACGCCGTGTCCTTGAGGCTCTCCCAAAACAAAGTGTCCGGAATAGGTGTTTCCTGGGTGCAAACAAGGAGGAACAGGTTGGTGTGGTTTCCTGCATCTCCTCTGTCCCCTGACCAATGGTGGCGGCAGGTGCTATTTCAGAATGCACACCCACCCCTGTCTCTTGTGTGTGTGTGTGTGTGTATGTGTGTTTGTGGTACTGGGGATTGAACCCAGGTGCATTCTACTTCTGAGCTACACCCCCAGCCCTATTTTATTTTTTATTTGGAAACAGGGTCTCACTAAGTTGCTGAGAGCCTCGCTAAGTTGCTGAGGCTGGCTTCGAACCTGTGATCCTCCTGTCTTAGTCTCCCAAGTACTGAGATTACAGGCGTGTGCTACCACACCCAGATCTCTGTCTCCTTATCTTGCTCCTCAGTGTGGTTGGTAAAGGAGACCCAGAATGAGATGGGTCTGGCCTTCTCTGTCTGGCTGGGGCTGCAGCTGTCCTGGGAGACCCGCCCTGTGGGCACCCATGGGGCATGGTGTGGGATGAGTCTTCTCCCTAGCTCTTTGTTTGATTTTTTGTGGTGCTAGGGATTGAACCCAGGAGTATTCTACCTAAGCTACACCCCTAACCCTATTTTATTTTGAAATAGGGTCTCACTAAGTTGCAGAGGGCCTTGCTAAGTTGCTGAGGCTGGCCATGAACCGGTGATCCTCCTGTCTCAGCTTCCCAAGTACTGGGATTAAGAACATGTGCCACCACGCCCAGCTCTCTCCAGACAGAGCTGAGCCCAGGAGAAAAGCTCTCCTGAGCTCCTACTACTTGCTGCCTGTAAGGGTCTGGGGCTCCCGGAGACATCCCGGGCAACTGGCATGGAAGTTGCCAAGCAGTTTTCCCACCTGGGGATGCAATGCAGCTGAAATCTCTTCAAGAAAAAGGAAACTGTGTAACTTTGAAATGATAATTCTTTATTTTATTTTATATTTTTCAGACAGGGTCTCCCTTTGTGGCCCAGGCTGGTCTTGAACTCCTGGCCTCAAGCATCCCTCCTGCCTCAGCCTCCTGAGTAGCTGGGACTACAGGTGTGTACCACTGCACCTAGCTCTGGATGATAAATCTTTATGCCAACAAAGTGTTATGCGAAGCTGGGGTTGCCTACAGAGGTGAGTGCAGATCCCCAACCAGGGTCCCCCAGGCACCCCTTGCCGGCCAGGCCTCATAGGGCATAAACGCCATCATGCTGCCCTGCCCCAGCCAGCGTGCTGCTGTTCTCTCATGTCAGGGGAACCTGAGGCCCCTTGTTTACACACAGTGCCTTTTGTGTCCAGAAGCAGGGGACCGCCCTACACCTGAGAGGGTGTGTGAGGAGGGAGTCAACACCCGCTGTCTCCAGCACTAACCTGACCAGGCCCAGTACCGGTAGCCTTGCCCCATGATCTCTCCATCCACAAACTCGCCTTCATAGTAACTTCCATCTTTAAACAGCAACTTCCCGTGACCTGGTAAGATAAATTACAGTGTGGAGTCAAATGGCGATGGGAGTGAGTGCTGATGAGCCCATACCTTGCGGGCTTCTTTCTCAGAGTGAGGACCTCAGCTGCCAAACCCACAGGTTCTGCATTGGCTCCATCACCTATCCAACACATGCTCTTTGAAAACTCACCCACATACTCTACATTTATATAAAAAGGGGCCTCAATACTGGGGAGGTTAAGGTAGGAAGACGGTTAAGTTCAAGGCCACCCTGGGCAACTTAGCAAGACCCTGGTCTCAAAATAAAATTTTTTTTTTTTGTGGTACTGGGGATGGAACCCAAGGGTATTCTACCGCCGAGCTACACCCCCAGCCCTATTTTATTTTTAATTTTGAAATAGGGTCTCACTGGGTTGATGAGAGTTTCACTATTTGCTGAGGCTGTCCTTGAACCTGAGATCCTCCTGTCTTAGCCTCCCAAGTGCTGGGATTACAGGTGTGCACCACCACGCCTGGCTTCAAAATAATTATTTTTTTTTTTTTGCGGTACTGGGGATTGAACCCAGGGGCAATCTACCTCTGAGCTACACCCCAGTCCTATTTTTTATTCTTTATTTTGAAACAAGGTCTCACTAAGTTGCGGAGGGCCTCACTAAGTAGCTGAGGCTAGCTGCAAACCCGTGATCCTCCTATCTCAGCCTCCCAAGTACAGGGATTACAAGCGTGCGCCACCACGCCCAGCTCAAAAAAATTTTTTTAAAAAGGGCTGATGGGGGCAGCTCCATGGTGGAGTGCTTGCCTAGCACGTGTGAGGCCCTAGGTTTGATCCCCAGTACTGCAAACAAAACAAAACAAAACAGAAAACCAAACAAACATGCACTGAAACATTCCTGAGTACCCCACTTTCTGGGCTAGAACAACCACAGAGGCATGAACAGCACAGATAGTGTCCCCCAGTCTCAGAGGAACATGGTAGGAACATGGTAAGTTTCTGGAGAACGAGAATCCTCAACATCTGCACAAAAGGAAGCATTTGCGTGACAAAAAGGCTAAGTCAAGTTAAAAGGCAAAAATACAGAGAATCCTGGCAGCCAACACACAAACCCCACCTACCAGTGGAAATGGGTAGAGAATACTGAGCAGGTAGAGTCCACAGACAGAAATAAAGCCATTGAAGAGACACTGGAAAGTCTAGAGTCCGAATATTGATGGCGCTTGCCTGGTGTGGTGTGTGTGTGTGTGTGTGTGTGTGTGTGTGTGTGTGTGTGACTCCGAATATTGACGGCCCTTCCTTGTCTGGTGTGTGTGTGTGTGTGTGTGTGTGTGTGTTGTTCCAGGGGATTTTTACCTTACGCTTTCTTTTCTCTATTTTTCTACAAAGTAGGTCATCTCTATAAAAATAAGAAAAAAACCCCATAAAGCCAATTTCACTGTGGAAAAGATGAACAAACTGACCCCTGGGGGGACTTCCAAGCTGAGGCTTCCTTTGCAGGGCCCCAAGGTCCGTGAGAATGTGGCATACTGGGGTGTCATGTGTCTTTCCCGGAACCCCTTTTCCCCTGCCCAGCCTTGCTGCTGGGGGCACCACCAAGGTGCTGTAACCTCAAAAGCAATAAGAAACGGTCTTACGTGGCACCAGCATGAGCCAGAGCAGGTCATGCTGGTGCAGGGCCACTGCTCTCTCCAAACTTCCCTGGGAAACTGGCTCCATCAGCTGGTTGGTGGTGGCTGTGGGTAGAGACCACAGAGGTTTCTTTCTTTTTTTTTTTTTATCCTTGTGGTACTGGGGATTGAACCCGGGGGCATTCTACCTCTGAGCTACACCCCCAACCCTATTTTATCTTTTATTTTTGAAACAGGGTCTCACTAAGTTGCGAAGGGCCTCACTAAGTTGCTGATCGCTGGCCTCGAACCTGGATCCTCCTGCCTCAGCCTCCCAAGTACTGGGATTACAAGCGTGCACTACCACGCGCGGCTGAGAACACAGCGGTTTCTTACCGTGCTTCTTGCCTCCTTTCCATTCTCCTTCGTATCGGAAGAAAGAATTTGGGTATACGTAGACACCATAACCTGAATATTGAGAAGAACACCGGTGACCACCTGGAACGGGGACCTGGCGGACTTTAACAGACCCTGGGCGGGGGGAGGCGGCTGGGGGCTCTGGAGGAGGGCGTCCACTCCCTCCCCGCCTCTCAAGGAGCCTGTGCACTTCCCCTCAGCTAACTGTCTGAAGGCTGTGTGAGGTTCAGTTCTACTGTTTACTGTTGGCCCATCCATCCATTCGCTGGTTTCTGCAGCGCGGATGAGCCCCTAACATGGCGCGAAAGTGGCCCAGTGAGAGGGCCAGGGCGCACAGCGGGCAGGGGAGCTCCTGGGCCTCGCCTTAGGAAAGCAAGCCAGCTCCCGACCCAGCGCAGTCCGTACCGTCCCGCGGCGGCCGCTCTGGCGGGTCCCGGCGCAAAACCGAGCTCCCCTCACCGGCCGTCGCCATCTTGCCGCCAGGGCTTCTCTAGCAACCAGCTGAGCCCTCTGCCATTGGTCGCTGGTCGCCAGGGGGCGTGGCCGAGGCCGGCCCTGGCGACCGCAAACTCCGGAGCGGAGCGCTCGGCCCGGAGTCCACGGCCAGCACTGCGCCTGTGCAGCGCGGCGCATTTCCGTCGGCTCGCCCCTTCCGCCGGGAGACCTCCCGCCAACGGCCGCGGCGTCCGCACCGGAAGCGGAAATGGTTGGAGCTCCGGGCCCCGCCCCGCGGCCATCTTGGAGGCCGGAGGCGGCGCCGCAGGACGGAGCGGAAGTTCCCGTGCAGCTTCCCGGAGCCTGAGTCGAGCGCTGGCGGCCGCCCTGCCCGCCGTCCTCCTTCCGCGGCCGTGAGGGAGAACCGCGGCTCGGCCGCAGCGGAGCTGCGAGGTGCCGGGGGCGGGCTGGTGGCGCGGGCGGCCGGGCGGGGCCGCCTCCGCCTCCCTGGGGCTGTCAAGGCCGCGGGCGGGGCCGGGAGAGTCCGCTGGGGCCTGGAGGGGGACGGCCGAGCCCGAGGGTGGGGGACAGGCGGGGCCCGGGAGGGGACCTCGAGGAGACTGGCCGAACCCGGGCAGGGAACAGGCCCAGCCCGGGAGGGGGCCGCGAGGGGACTGTCCCAGCCCCGGGAGGCGGCCGCGAGGGGACAGGCCGGACTCCAGCAGGGATCCGCTAGGGGACTGCCCGAGCCCCGTCAGGGGGCGGCAACCCTGCCCGCCCTGGCCACGTCTTTACCCCCATCGGCGGGGCCTCTGGGGAAGCTGGTCACTTGCCGCCCGCACAGTTGGAGAGTTGGGATGGGACTGTGCGGGTGTCCTTTTACCTCCCTGTTACCGCGTAGGGCTCATCTGTATTTGGTGTTAAGTCTGAGGGTGAAGACGGTAATGAAGGGACCGAAGGGAAGCTAGTTAAATTGGACAAGATTATATCGTAATAGTGTTGCAAATTAAGGCGGTAAAATCATCAGTCTCTAGGCTGGCTTCAACCCATCAGTGTCCCACCGATAAAGTCAGTGTTGGCTTCCTCACCAAGGTATGTGAGAGCCTTCACCTTAAGAACTTGTGCAGTGGGGATACTGTCCTGCAACTGCAGTGTTCTTAGTTGGGTTGATTTTCCACCTTGTAGTAGAATGGAATTTCCCCCATAAGTTAATAAAGGGTTCTCCATAATAGAGAATTGGTCATTTGGATCTTGATGTGTGCAAGGGTACTGCAGTGGAGGCATAGCAGGTAAAGGCCAGGTGGAGATCTAAAATGGTTATTCCCAGAGGAGTGAGGAGCCCAGGCCTGAGTGTGGCCTTGGGAAGAATCAAGAGGTAGGGTCTGGAAGGGCATTTCAGGGAGGGAACTGCACGAGGGGCATGTGTGGTGCATGGGCCCAGGGGCCGTTTCTTGGTTAGGAGGAATTGAGCCCAGATGGTGGGCAGAGGGCTTCCTCCTTTCTGTGCCGTGTTCCTAGATTAGGAGTGATGGATCACAGAAACCAGCCAACTAGTGGGCTTTAGAACAAGACGCTTGGAGAGTGTTTTATACAGTTTCTGGCATGGTACTAGTGGCCTCTGCCTGGAATGGTTTTTATCTTGCTGGTTTTTGTTTGAGCACAAAGCAGTTACATTCAACAGATAGTTGATTGACTGCCTGTTATGTAAACCAGACAAGGGCTTCCTCAAGGAGCTTGTATTTTAGTAGGAGGAAACTGAGAGGTAAACTAGAAAGGCATCAGAAAACAATTGTTATGAAAAGAATTGGGTGATGTGATAGAAGGGACTGGTGATAAGTTTGGACAGCAGTGGAAGGCCTCTCTGAGGAGGTGACCTTTACACTGAGCAGAGGGAAGAGGATTGCAGATAGAACAGCTGGTGTGAGGGCTGCCATAATCCAGGAACAAGCCTGACGTGTTTGAGGGGCCGGCACACATGCACAGTGCTAGGCTCTGTGGGTTCATCATGGGCTGCTGGTAACTCTGTAGGCGAACCCTTGGAGGAAGGCACTGCAAGCACTGCAGGCGTTGCCCCATTTGCGGGTTATAGCCCCAGGCATTCTTATGCAGCTCCACCAGGTCACACCACTAGAGAGTGCAGTATCAGGACCTCGTAGGCGGTTGGACTCCAAAGTTCATATTCTTAATTGTGCCGCTGTGCCTCTCATGTTGTTATTGGTGAGTTCAGTCAAGATGTAGTTATGTTTAATATGTGTGTCTGTCACATAATCATAATGGGCTAATGCATCTTTGGTACATTTCCCACATATCAGTTTGTAGAGTAAGAAGCAGTTAGCTCAGTTTTGAGTACCTACTTTATTGGTATAGCCAGGTATCTTCTTTCTTTATTTTTTGTGGCACTGGGGATTGAACCCAGGAGCATTCTACCTCTGAGCTACACCCCAACCCTATTTTTTATTTTGAAACAGGTTCTCATTAAGTTGCGGAGGGCCTCACTAAGTAGCTGAGGCCAGCTGCGAACCTGCAGATCCTCCTGTCTCAGCCTCCCAAGTACTGGGATTACAGGCGTGTGTCACTACGCCTGGCCAGGTATTTTCTTTCAAATATTACTCTTGTCACCTCAATTCAAGCAAAAGTGTTTTAGTGGTAAACACTGGTCAGATTAAGGAATAATTTGTAAGCACCATAAAAGTATCACTGAAGTAGCTTTCTGGAGGCCAGATTTTGTCCTAAATAGGGTGGCCATTCTAGGTAATGCATTCTAACATAGCCTCTATTTGAGTATGGAATTCCTCCCAGTTAGGTGTAAAAATGCATCTCCTGAAAGGGGGCGGAGAGGACCTGGGAGCCATAATTGGGCTCTTCGGTTAAATTGTGGTTTTAGTTTACCAGATTCACCTGAGACCAAAGGGTATTTCTTGGTCTTCTTCTGAACAGTTCTAGGCACTGTGCTTGGTGGATCCAGGAATTAGTGTTGTGGAGTCATGCTCATACTTTCTACTGAAGACTTGACTCTGTGGCCTATGGAGCTACTGAGATAACTACATTTAAGTTGTGATTGGAAGGCTGTCCACTTGAGATCCAGGGTCACACCAGGTAGCCTGCTGACTTCCACTTCAAAAGGATTTTTCCAATGCTTACAGTGAGGATGTAGTTTAGAAGATGTTGCGCTTGGGCTGTGGGTTCTGGTACTGTGCACAGGCTGATTGCTGGGACAGATTGCTAGCCTTTGAGCCTCAGCTTTCTCATCTGTAAGTGGAAACAGTAATAGCAGCCTCAAGGCTTGCTGTGGAGTGAAGTCTGTGCCTTTGTGTCTGCTGTTCAGGAGAGCCTCATTTTGCACATGAGGTAACGAGGCAGGCTGGGGGGTCAGAGGATCTGCTGGAGGCCTCAGCTGCTCAGCACAAGTGAGCCTTTAAACCAGACTTGACACTGGAATCTGTTTCTCCTTTTCACTGTCATCTTGGTAGCAGAGGGAAATGGGCAGGTGTCACCCACAGATTTTGGGGGTGGTGAGCTTTGCCCCTGGCATCTTCCCTAGCTTAGGGACCTGTGAGGCTTTGTCTTTAAAATAGGATTGCTGATGAAGGTCCCAGTTACTCAGCAGTGTTTTCCTGAATCCTCTGAAGCCCTGCTCAGTTGAGGAGCTAGGTGTCAGGCCAGGACGCCGGGCCTGCTCAGGAGCAGAGCTGTGGTGCATGACCTTAGACTGTCTGAAACTTGTTCCTCCTTTGTGAAATAGGGGTAATGATGCCCTTCTCTGACCATCTGGGAATTAAGTGGGACAAATGGGGACCTTTGGAACCTAGGTTCTCAACAGGTGAATTCCACCTGGGGTCACAGCAGCATGTCAAAATAGCCAGGAGCAGATAGGATTATCTCCAGTTACCAGATAAGAAACTGGGACAGGGATAGATGGGCTGCCTGCGAATCCTGGACAACATCTTCCTGTTGATGAAGGAGAGACCTGGCCCTGGAACAGGGTCCAGAGAAGACATGGTGTTTGAGGGGAGCTAGAGGATCCCAGAGGAAGAGGGAGGGTGTGGAGCCCACACGCTGTGGGCCAGCTAGTGCAGGCAGGTGGCGCCATGTGCCTGCATGTATCTGAGATCCAGATGCTGGTGGTGGAAATGACGCCCACCCCGTGCTTCTTGGCATGCTAGCTTGCCCTGTCCTTTCCCTCCACCAAAGCCCGTCACCTGCTTGTTTCTTCAGGAACAGTTCATGGTAAAACCACAATGGTTTGGATGAAATACTGAGTATTGAAAAAAACCTGCTGGGCCGGGCGTGGTGGCGCATGCTTGTAATCCCAGTACTTGGGAAGCGGACACTGGAGGATCCGGGTTCGCGACCAGCCTCAGCTACTTAGTGAGGCCCTCCACAACTTCGTGAGACCCGGTTTCAAAATAAAGTATAAAAAAAAAATAGGGCTGGGGGTGTAGCTCGGAGGTAAAACGCCCCTGGGTTCAATCACCAGTACCATAAAAAAAAGAAAAAAACCTGCTTGGCGTGGTGATGCACGCTTGTAATCCCAGTATTTGGGAGGTTGAGATAGGAGGATCACAGATTCAAGGCCAGCCTCAGCAACTTAGTGAGACCCTGTTTCAAAATAAAAAATAAAGCCAGGCGTGATGGCACACGCTTGTAATCCCAGTACTTGTGAGGCTGAGACAGGAGGATCGCAGGTTTGTAGCTAGCCTCAGCTACTTAGTGAGGCCCTCTGCAATTTAGTGAGATCCTGTTTCGAAATAAAGAATAAAAAATAGGGCTGGATATGTAGCTTGGAAGTAGAATGCCCCTGGGTTCAATCCCCAGTACTACAAAAAAAGAAAAACCCTGCTTGACAGATGGTCAGTATAATGTAGAATTTTCATATCCTTGAATGCGTCCTTATTTAATTTAAAGTATCTTGTGTTTTTCTCAGTTACAGAATGTCTGAAGGGGACAGTGTTGGAGATTCTGTCCATGGGAAACCGTCAGTGGTGTACAGATTTTTCACACGACTTGGACAGGTTAGTGGATTTGTAGATTTGTATAAATATTTGGAAAAGAAATTGTCGACTCCGGGCACATCTTCCTAAATGGTATGAGTTTCCTGCATTGATGAGAGAGAAGTTAAACAGTAGCTTGCCCTAACCTGATGTGCGTGCTCTCAGGATTCGGCTCCTGTCTTTACTGTGAATGCCTGTGCTGCTGTTTGCCGGAAAGGCCAGGTAGAGAAGAGTCTAGGCTCTTGGGGTCACAGGTGCTCTTGGCCACACGTGTGTTTTCTACTTTTTTATTCAGTGCTACAGATGGAACCCAGGGCCAGTGCGTGGTTGGCAAGTGCTCTACCACTGAGCTACATCCCCAGCCCTTTTTTGTTTTCTTTGAACTACTTTTATTTTTTTTGGCGGTACCGGGGATTGAACCCAGGGGCATTCTACTTCTGAGCTACACCTCCAGCCCTATTTTTTTATTCTTTATTTTGAAACAGGGTCTCGCTAAGTTGCAGAGGGCCTCACTAAGTAGCTGAGGCTGGCCGCGAACCCAGATCCTCCGGTCTTGGCCTCCCAAGTACTGGGATTACAAGTGTGCGCCACCACGCCCGGCTTGAACTACTTTTAAAAATGCAAAAATCCCTCTTAGCTGCCAGCACTACAGATATGGTGGTGGCCCTTGGTCTGCTGTTGCCATCCCTTCTTCGGCCACCCACATCCAGGCATCCTGGCAGGCCTCATCCTTCCTTGCCTACACAGCTGTTGGGTGCTGCTCCCTGAATGTGGAAGGCCTTACCATTGGCCCGGCTAGATGTAGCTCATCTAGCTAGTGGCTGCCTTAGGCTGCTTGATGGAGTGGTGGAGCCTGAAACTTATGTGAACACTGTGCTTGAACTTCAGTGTTGAAGTCTAATTTAGTGAATAATTTAAGCCACTGATACTTTGGTTCAACTATAGATTTATCAACTTTTAAATTAAAAAAGTAGCATATATCAAACTTGATAATTATTGAATCTGGGTGATGGGTATGTGTAGTTCTGTATTTTTTATGAATGTTTGAAGTTTTCATAGTTAAGGCTTTTTTTTTTTGAACTAGGGTTGAACCTAGGGGCATCCTACCTCCAAGCTATACCTCCAGCCCTTTTTAGTTTTGAAATAGGGTCTTGCGAGGTTGCTGAGAGTCTCGCTGTGTTGCTGAGACTATCCTTGAACCTGTGATCCTCCTGTCTCAGCCTCCCGAGTACTGGGATTACATGTGTGTGCCACCATGCCTGGCTTACCCTCAGCCCTTTTTATTTTGAAACAAGGCCTAAGTTGCTAGTGTCTCACTAAGTTGCTGAGGTTGGCCTTGAACCTGTGATCCTCCTGTCTTAGTAATCCAAGTACTGAGATTGTAGTTATGCGCCACTATATCCTGGCCATAATTAAAATTTTTAAATTAAATTTCAGCCGGGTGTGGTGGTGCATGCTTGTAATCTCAGTACTTGGGAGACTGAGACAGGAGGATCACAGGTTCACGGCCAGCCTCAGCAACTTGTGAGGCCCTCCACAACTTAGTGAGACCCTGTTTCAAATGAAAGAATAAAAAATCAGGCTGGAGGTGGAGCTTAGAGGTAGAATGCCCCTGGGTTCAATCCCCAGTACCACACACACACACACACACACACGTTAAATTTTAAAACTAAAATTAAAAAACATACATTCGTATATATGTAAATGTGTATTTGTATTAAAAAAAAGTCATGTTTCCCTCAGTATTGTTCATAGCTGCCTTGGTATGTACCACACCAGTCTCTGGCTGCTAGTGGTCAGGCTGTGGCTGACTGCTGTGGGCGGAGGCAGGACCAGTACAGGGCTGCTGGCCCAGTGGAAGGCCACAGTGTCTTAAGCCCAGTGGGGGGGGGGGTGTTGGGAGAGACCTGTGGGAGAAGCCGGCTTTGGGACAGGACTCGGGTGATGAATCCTGTGTGTGAGATGGTGACTTCAAGTGTATGTCTTCTCCTTTTCAAGAGATATCTTCTCTCTCTCTCTCCCTGTTTGTTTGTTTTTGGTATTGGGGGTTGAACCCAGAGGCATTCTAAGGGCATTCTAACTTTAAGCTACACCAGCCCTTTGTACTTTTTTTTTTTTTTTTGCGGTACTGGGGATTGAACGCAGGGGCGTTCTACCTCCGCGCTACACCCCTGGCCCTATTTTTTTATACTTTATTTTGAAACTGGGTCTCACGAAGTTGCGGAGGGCCTCACTAGGTAGAGAGAGAGAGAAAGAAAGAGACAGGGAGAGAGAGAGAGAGAGAGAGAGAGAGAGCTGAGGCTGGCTGCGAACCCGGATCCTCCTGTCTCCGCCTCCCAAAGTACTGGGATTACAAGCGTGCGCCACCACGCCCAGCTTTATTTTTTATTTTGAAACAGTCTTGCTAAGATGCTGAGGCTGGCCTCCAACCTCTGATCCTCCTGTCTTAGCCTCTCAAGTACTGGGATTATGGGTGTATCCCACCACACCCCCCTCATATGATAGCTTCTCTTTGGGGTGAAGTAGGTCTCCACCATAATGGTCCTTTTGTACTGATGCTATAGCACCAGTATGTATGATCAGTTGTTTTGATTTTTTATTTTGTGTGTGTATGTGGTACTAGGAATTGAACCCAGGGCCATTCTACCTCCGAGCTACACCCCCAGCCCTATTTTATTTTTTATTTTGAAATAGGATCTCATAGGTTAACCTCAAACTTGAGATCCTCCTGTCTCAGTCTCCCAAGTACTGGGATTATAGGTGTGTACCACTGTGCTTGGCTGTTTTATCATATTTTGTGTAAGAGGTGAACCTGCTTCAGAAATTATTATAAATAAACTTTGGATTAATTGTGAATTATTGCAAATTTGGATTAATTATAATCACTGTTTCGTGATGATATATTTATAATCCCTTGTTGTTTTAATTATCTTTTTGTTGGTACTGGGGATTGAACTCAGGGGCATTCTACTTCTGAGCTACACCCCCCCTCAGACCTTTTTATTTTTTGTTTTGAAACAGGTATTGCTGAGTTGCTGAGGCTGACCTCAAACCAACAATCCTCTTGTCTCAGCCTCCTCTAAGTACTGGAATTACAGACATGTGCTACCACATTTGGCTTCTCTTTTTAAAATAAAAAACCAACTGTAGCGGGCATGGTGGTATGTGCCTGTAATCCCAGCTACTTGGGAAGTTGAAGCAAGAAGATCACAACTTTG
Organism: Glis glis; assembly: GCA_004027185.1. Lineage (NCBI taxonomy): Eukaryota > Metazoa > Chordata > Mammalia > Rodentia > Gliridae > Glis > Glis glis. The sequence continues at coordinate 44,363 of PVJS01005847.1, forward strand.
AGGCCAGCTTGGGCAATCTAGCAAGACCCTCAAAATAAAACTTAAAAAAGGACTGGGCAGCCAGGTATGGTGGTGCACACCTGTAATCCCAGTACTTGGGAGGTTGAGACAGGAGGATTGCAGGTTCAAGGACAGCCTCAGCAAGTAGTGAGACTCTCAACAACCTAGTGAGATTCTGCTTCAAAAATAAAATAATTTAGGGGTGGGGGTATAGCTCAGAGGTAAAATGCCCCTGGGCTCAATCCCCAGTACAAAAAAAAAAAAAAAGAAAGGGGCTGGGACACTGGGTACAGTGGTGCACACCTGTATTCCCAGTACTTGTAGACTGAGACAGGAGGATCACAGTTTTGAGACCAGTGTGTGTAACTTAGTGAGACCCTTTTTCAAAATAAAAAATAAAAAGGGCTGGGGTGTAGCTAAAAGGTAAAACACTTCTGGGTTTAATCTCCAGAACGACCACCCCCCAGAAAAAATATAAATTAAAAAAAAGCCATGTGTGGTGGTATACGCTTGTAATCCCAGTACTTGGAAGGCTGAGGCAGGAGGATTGCAGGTTCGCGTTCAGCCCCAGCAACTTAGTAAGACTCTGTTTTAAAATAAAAGGATAAAATAGGGCTGGGGGTGTAACTCAGAGGTAGAATGCCTCCTGGGTTCCATCCCTAGTATCACAAAATATAAATGAATGAATGAATGAATGAATGGCTGGGGATGTAGCTCACAGAACTATTGCCTAGCACCTGGGAGGCCCTGGGTTCAATCCCCAGTACCACCACCAAAACCAAAACAAAACAAAACAAAAACACAGCACCTATAGAAGAAAATATATTTTGTAAGAGTTCTAGGGTCCACTTCATGCTTTTGAATTCTTGTCTCTCTAGATTTATCAGTCCTGGTTGGACAAGTCCACACCTTACACAGCTGTGCGGTGGGTGGTGACGCTGGGCCTGAGCTTTGTCTACATGATTAGAGTTTACCTGTTACAGGTATGTATGGGCAGAAATAGGAGACTCGGCTATCTCCACATTATCAGAGTGTGGTGGTGTCGATCCAGTTTATCTTGAAGCACTTTTCAGTTAAGCAACAAAAGTAAGAAGAATTTCAGAGTCTAAATTTAAAGAGAATTCTATATGACTTGTAAGTTCATCATATTCTGTAGCTATAATTTCTAGTGTGTCCAGGCCAGTCTTGACCTCAGCCCGGGTCTTGCCCTAGAGTGTCCTGCTTTGGACCATGTGCCCTCTGGTTCACTCTTTCCTTACTCTGCCTCCGGGGGCCAGAAATTCAGGCACAGATAACGTTTTGTTGTAAATACCTCATTGTTTGGGTGAAGAGGTGGGTACTTTGGGCCCCGCGAGTGACCCGCATTCACAGGGTTGAGCTTGAGTTCTGCTTTATGAGGAAAGAAGTTGAGAAGTTGAGTGGAACAAATGATGTGGCACTGGAGGTGGTCCCGCGCTCCCTCAGCTGTCTGGATACCTCCAGGGCAGGCGTATCTGCTCAGGCTTTTCCTTTGAAGCATGTTATTTCTGAGTGACACCTGTTTTCAGGGACTCCTTGCGCACCCAGAGAGGAGGCTGTTTCAGGTGTAGGCCCAGAAGAGGGCAGGTTAAAAGCCTTGTGCTCTGGGGCTGTGGAAGAGATTTCCTCACTTAAAGCACCCCTCCTGTACAGTATTTTCCAGGATTTAGGAGGGTGTTAGCCCACCAATCAACACGTTTATTTACTGGGCTCGACAGTGTAGCCAATGCTGTGTGAAATTATTTTTATTTTTTATTTTTAAATTTTTTTATTCCCCCTCCTCCTCCAGCCTTCGCCACTCCCACCCCTGGAGATGGTAGCCAGGCCTTGGTGTCCCTGAACTCTGACTTCCCTAGCCCCAGAGAGAGTTAAGAGCTTTTCTGTGTGTTTTTCTTTGGGGGGAAAGAGGGAAGCCTTGCTGGTGGGCAGGCCTCCCCTTTTGTTTTTGGAGATTGAAAATTGGTGGCCTAGGTTATTATTTTTTTTTCTTTTTCTTTTTGTGGTATTGGGAATTGAACCCAGGGGCATTCTACCTCCAAGCTACACCCCCAGCCCTATTTTTTATTCTTTATTTTGAAAAAGGGTCTCACTAAGTTTTGGAGGGCCTCACTATGAAGTAGCTGAGGCTGGCCGCGAACCTGCGATCTTCCTGTCTCAGCCTCCCAAGTACTGGGATTACAAGTGTGCGCCACCACACCCGGCCAGCCTAGGTTATTTTTTATTGGGCTTGCGAATATTTTGGACGAATTTTAAGTATTAGTTACCATTTCCCAAAAGTGGGAGGTTTCCTTTGAAAATGTAAATGGGGGGGTGGTTCTCTTAAAAACCTCAGAAGATTGAGCAACACTGGGCTCATATTTTCACATGGCAAAAATTGGCAGGATCCCAGTCGTGAAATTCTCACTTACGCTAAATATAGAAGCTCTTTCCTTGTTTTCATTTATGGATTTATTCCTGTGAGTAAATCCAACATTGGTTTAGTGTGAAGGTGTTGGCAGTTCTCTAGTTTATTGTAGTAGTACTAGATCTGTACAGGATGTCTGAAAGTAATTTTTTTTTAATTGGAACTTGGTCTGTTCGCTAATGGAAAGACTGGCCTAGCCGCCTTGAGTTAGGGTGTGGTGGGGCGGGGCACCACAGGAGGTTAGTTTCACTGTTCTGGGCCAGCCTTGTGCCTGACTGGGTGGCCCTCAAGGCTTGGCGCTGCAACATGATGACATGTTCATTAACTAAACCCAGGGGCATTCTACCTTTGAGCTACACCCCCAACCCTATTTTATTTTTATTTTTTTGGAAAAAGGGTCTCATTAAGTTGCTAAGGCTGGCCTCAAACCTGCTATCCTCCTGTCTCAGCCTCCCAAGTACTGGGATTACAGGCATGCGCCACCATGCCTGGTTTAGACTAACGTTTCATGTTTAGTTGTCTGACTTAAAAAAACTTAGGGAGAAAGATTTCCTCTTGTTTGTATGAAAAAGTGCAGCTTTTAAGATTGAGGCTGGGCGTGGTGGCGCACGCTTGTAATCCCAGTACTTTGGGAGGCGGAGACCGGAGGATCCGGGTTCGCGGCCAGCCTCAGCTCTCTCTCTCTCTCTCTCTCTCTCTCTCTCTCTCTCTCTCTCTCTCTCTCCACGTAGTGAGGCTTCCGCAACTTCGTGAGACCCAGTTTCAAAATAAAGTATAAAAAAATAGGGCCGGGGGTGTAGCGCGGAGGTAGAACGCCCCTGGGTTCAGTCCCCGGTCCACAAAAAAAAAAAAAAGATTGAGAATGCAGTTCTGGTATCTACTGGGATAAACCTAATGCTGTCAGTACGCAGTATGGAGGCCTGCCGTGTTCCCCAGTTCTTGAGGAAGGCTTGACTTCAAAATGTTTTGTAGAGCTGGGCGTGGTGCCACACGCTTGTAATCCCAGTACTTGGGCGGCTGAGACAGGAGGATCGCAGGTTCGCGGCCAGCCTCAGCTACTTAGTGAGGCCCTCCACAACTTTAGTGAGACCCTGTTTCAAAATAAAGAATAAAAAATAGAGCTGGAGGTGTAGCTTGGAGGTAGAATGCCCCTGGGTTCAATTCCCAGTACCGCAAAAAAAAAAAAAAAGTTTTGTAGACCTCATTCATGATTTCCTAATTTCCTGATTCCGGATTTCTTCTGGGCAGAGGTTTATCACTGCAGACAGTGTTTTGGGGAGATGTGAGTAGTCCACCAGAGGAACATCACCGCCTTGTGTTGAGTGATGGCTGAGATTCTTAGATTCCACATGACTGCTCACTCGGGGCAGGGCTGCACCCCAGCTGGCCGTAGTGCGGGATGGGTGTGTTTTTTGAGAAAAGCCTTTTCTGCTGCACTCCTGGTTGGTTATGCACCCATTGGCTATGGGCGTCATGTGATCTGACTGGCCCCTTAAAGAAGTTTGCTGCTTGATCCTTGAGTTGTTACTCTATTATCAAGACCCACAAAGCAATTTGAGATAAATGGTCACTTCGGATGTTTATTGAAGTCCATTGTTACTTAAGTTAGAACTGCCTTACCGTGTGTAAACTGTATGTGTTTCAGTTCAGTCGAGCGTTATGGGGTGTTGGCTCAGCAAACCGGTTTGGGCTGATGGCAGGTGGGGCTGCTCACTGACGCTCTGCTTCCTTCTTTTCCAGGGTTGGTACATCGTGACCTACGCCTTGGGAATCTACCATCTAAATCTGTTCATAGCGTTCCTTTCTCCCAAAGTGGACCCTTCCTTAATGGAAGACTCAGGTAGAGCAGAGTCCGTCCTTGGTGTTGTTGCAGCATTGTGCCTCTCCACCCTTAAGATTGCTCCATACGCTTCAGGAATGCTTGGGACTGTGTTCTTGGTGTTTACATGTACCTGTGATGGCGGGATAAATTTGTTTTTAGAATGAGTCATTAAACCCTCATGCATCTGTGAGGGGGTGTTCATGCTGTTGTTTTGCAGATGAGGAAACTGAGGTACATACATAGGGCTATGTAACCTGTTCAGGGTCACGTGGCAGAGTGCGGGACCGACTGAGCCTGCCCCTCTGATTCTTGCCTCAGCAGACAGCCTGTTCAGGCCTCTCCTCAGGACTCGCCTTTGACTTTCCTGTTCACATGGCCAGAAGTCTGCACTGCTGTCCACTAGGACCAGCACAGACCATGAGGACCCCAACTGCCAGCGGGTTTGGCTGCTGCCTGGTGTCTGAGGAGTTGAAATGTTCTTGGCGTGTTTGTGTGCCATGCCAGTGAGACTCACACCACTCCTGGCCATACGTGGGCCAGATAGGGGAGTGCAAGCCAGCGAGGGTGGACAACACAAGTGTTGAGCTGTTCTGTCCAGGCACACCGGCTGCCTGGGCTTTGGAGTCCTCTGCCGTGGGAGGCGCTTTTTCTGAGCATGAGGTTTTCTTGAGTCTTTTCAAATTGGATGATCATTTTGTGATTTTTCTTTACAGAGATTAGACAATGAAAACACTAAAGGAAAGAGTCACCTTTATTTAATGTGCTATTTAGAGGAGAATAGAAAATAAAAGACCCTTTTCTGTAGGCCTCAGTTTCTCCATCTGCAAATGGGGTGCAGTTGGCTGAGCTGAGGCGTGGCACACAGCAAGTGCTGCCATGTGAGGCCAGCCGCCAGTCCCACAGTGTTGTGGACCGGACACAGCCCTGCCTGCATTTTTTTACTGCTTGTTTTGTGTAAATGTTAATTCTTCCTTGTTTTCTTTATTTATCTTTATGTAGTACAGTTGATGAAAAATCCATGTATAGTTGAATTCCTTTTATGCATTTAAATGTTTAGAAGTCTTTTTAAAATGAAAGTCTAAACTGATGACTCTTCTAAAGCAGTGAGTGTGGATTTGTAAACTAGCTGCAGACCCCCATTTTATCTTTGGTTAAATCAGATAAATCCGTTTTTCCATATGTGAGGCCTGCTCATTCGAAAGCTTTTAGGGAAAGCTTATGAACGTGGTGGTAGAAATAAAAAGCTAAGCAGCAGTTGCTTTATCTTTGGTTGATATTCTGCCTTTCAGATGATGGCCCTTCCTTACCAACCAAACAAAACGAGGAGTTTCGTCCCTTCATTCGAAGGCTTCCAGAGTTTAAATTTTGGTGAGCTAATTCTTTTTTTCCTTATTAAACCTATATTTTTATTTGACACATAGTGATTGTACACGTTTATGGGATACAGTGTGACATTTCAGTACATATGTACAATGTGTAATGATCAGATCCGTCCCTCTCTAGATATTTGCCCTTTCTTTATGTTGGGAACATTCAGAATCCAGTTACTGTTTTGAGTAGATGCCCTCCTGTGCTGTCCTCATCCCCCTGCACCTCTCACTCTGAAAGGTGTTGGAGAAGTCCTTGTGCTCAAGCATGGGTGAGGAGACCTTGAGACTCATTTTTATTCTAGTCAGTCAGAAATTTAGACTTCTTGAAGAAATGAGGTGTGTCGTGCTTTGTCTTGTGATGTTCATTCACTCAAAAGGTGATGGCTAGGCTGGGCATGAGCATGGGTCAAGGGGACTCTGGGAGAGACCGCCACCTCGTGCCATTCCTGGGCATTAGGTTAACATCCCTGGTCTGCAGCTAGCAGATGAGAGGCTGGTTCTGGGATGGAGGGAGCTGGCATCTCAGGTTCTAGCCTCAGGAGGGCAGGCCTGGGCAGCTGTGCTCTGGGCCCTGTGGCTTCCCATGGCCAGCAGAGTTGGACCAGTTTTCTTTCCTTTTTTTTTTTTTTTGTGGTACCAGGGATTGAACCCAGGGGCGTTCTACCTCCAAGCTATACCCCCGGCCCTATTTTTTATCCTTTATTTTGAAACTGGGTCTCACCAAGTTGTCGAGGGCCTCACTAAGTAGCTGAGGCTGGCCACGAACCCGGATCCTCCAGTTTCAGCCTCCCAAGTACTGGGATTACAAGCGTGCGCCACCACGCCTGGCTCTGGACCAGTTTTCTGAGTAGTTGTTGAGAGGGCCCTGGGCAGAGGTGTCCGGGGTCAGTGCCAGGCTGGTCCTTCTGCAGAGCACACCTCCTGTAGTTAGGGGGTGAGAGTGATGGGGACACAGGAGAGGGGCATGGCTCTTCATGTGCCCCTCTGTCAGAGGGTGGGAGCTCCGTGACTGGCTCCTGTCCTGTGTCTGGTACCCCCTGCCCTGGGTGCACAGGAGGAGCTAGTCTTTTTTGGGTCAGTACATTGAATGAGCAAACTGGGTTCTTCCAGCTACACCCCCTCACTCTGCAGCCCAGTGCTGAGTGCTGAACATGGTGTGAGGTGCTGGAGTGTGGGGTTGTTGGAGAGAGGGTGTGGAAAGTGGGTGAAATCATGGGCTCTGGGAGCCCTGAGGAACCTAGAGCAGGGAGTGTGGATGGAGCCTGGCTGGAGGTGATGACAGCAGGAGGGCTGTGTGCTGGGGTAGGAAAGCAGTGCTTGCTTCTCAGGATCCTGATCTCAGGCCCAGGGCCCAGGTGCCTGCCTGTCTGTCTCTGTCTCTCTCACATTCTCTCTCTCTCTCTCTCTCACACACACACACACACACACACACTCACACTCTCTCTCTCCCTTAGACACACCCCTGCTTCGGCACAGGGGTTTTCTGCTTTGCATAAGTTTGAGAAGACTTTGTTTTTAAGGGACTAAGAGAACGATCCAGTTATAGTTCAGCGTAATGCACGTTCATAGGGCGCATGCAGACACACCGCACCTGAGTAGGTGCTCCGTATAGGTGCTCATTTGTGGGCAAAACGAGGAGAAACTGGAGGTCAGAGGTGTTTGGCAAGTGCCTGTGACAGGTCGCAGAAGGCGTCGCTAACTTCTTCCCTTGCTTTAAGGCATGCAGCTACGAAGGGCATCCTTGTGGCTATGGTCTGTACCTTCTTCGAGGCTTTTAATGTCCCAGTGTTCTGGCCGATCCTGGTGATGTACTTCATCATGCTTTTCTGTATCACAATGAAGAGGCAAATAAAGGTAAAGACTTCCGTGCTTCTGTGCCGAAATGACAGTTACTGCCCTGGGAGAGCCATGCCCAGGTCCGTGACGAGCGGTGGGGTGCCTAGCCTTGGGTGGCACTTGCCTCGTGTGATGAGGACCCAGAGCTCCGTTTCTGCCAAGGCCAGTGTGCACAAATCTACAAATCCCGTAAGATTTGTGGAGCCAGTGGCTTTCGGGGCAGCTTCGTGGGAGCTGGGGAAGAAGCTCCGGGTTATGCTGGGTCAGTCCTAGGCCTGCAGTGTCTCAGCAGCTCTTCCTAGGCAAAAGCTCAGGGTTCTGCAGCAGCCTGCCTCAAGAGGAGTGTTATGGGGACATCCACTGTGTGGTGTGGCTGTGCCCCTGCCTCTGTGCCACCCCCCAGGTCTTCCTTCATGGAGGGCCCACGAAAACGCTTCCTGAATCATCCGGATTGCAGGTGGGGCTTGGGCAGGTCCGCTGGGCTACAGGAGGCTCCACCGTGGTAATGGGAGCGGAAGCCTGTCACTGGTGCCCAGGTTTCATTTGTGACATAGAAAAGACTGGGGGGCACCGTTGGCTTCAGGTTTAGGGGCAATGTGGCCAATAAGGAGCAGTTCTGAAGTAACTCGAGCTTGTCTGTTTGTTTTCCCAGCACATGATTAAATACCGGTACATACCATTCACACATGGAAAGAGGAGATACAAAGGGAAGGAGGACGTGGGCAAGACGTTTGCTAGTTAGAAGCTGGACTGAATCTGGCATACGTGTTCAAGAACGGTTTTGAGCCATTGTAACAATGCCTTTTTCTTCACATAAAGTAGTTGATTACGAGGGATTTGAATTTTCTTTTTAAAAGGAGCCTCAATGATTTGTAACTGAAATACAGGTTCTTGAAGAAACTGGCATTTAAACCAAATCGCAGTGATTTCTATTTCAGTGGTGTCCACGTGTTTCAAATGGACGGCATAGTAGTAAACCCCAGGCTGAGGCCAGGGGTAGCAGCCCATGAGAACGAGGGGCGGGAGGGAGGACAGGAGCAAGGCCGCAAGAGGAGCCAGCTGCTGTGTGCGGGGCTGCTTCCCGCCCACCCGCCCGCGCCGAGGCCACTGCTCTGGGCCAGAGGGAAGATGCCAGCCTGATTTCTTCTGTGGGAAAGAATGTAACACTTGAAAGGTGATTTTCAAGTAATGGGGTTCTCATGCCAGTTTCCAAATTTCATCTCACTGGAGATGTTTCAAGTTGGCCTCTATCGTGATGACTCAAAACTTTGTTCTTAACTACCCTGATTGCTTCTGAGGGCCTGGAATTATAAATATATTATATTTTAATTGTTTGAGATTTTTTTGGACACATTTGATACATAGAGTTTGTTTCGCTTTGGATTAATTTAAATCTGTTCTCATGAAACAGCCCCTTTAAGGACACACCAAAATTGGTCAGAGCAGACCAGGTTTGTGGGTTTAACACACAGCTTTTTACTTTCTCTGAGGAAAATAGAACCTATCGCATGTCAACTTTTTTGATGTGATAAAAAATACTCTTAAACATTTTACTAAGTGGTTTTTAAATTCTGACTTTATTAAAGACAGTGTCCCCTTGTTCACGTAGTCTCTATCTAAAACACTAGTCATCACACCGCAGCCCGGCTTGCTTTCAGTCTCCTGGGAGGGGAACCATTCTTGCCAGCAGTAGCAGCAGCAACAGGACCGAGACCCCACCGCAGGCATGATCACAGACGCCGAGACGCACGCTGGAGGCCGGCTGTGGCCCGTTCACATGCCTCATCTGCAGCAGTGGTTCCCGTGCAGCAGATAGTTTTAGACATGGAGTAAGTCAATTATCCGGGTTTTTTTTGTTGACTCTTATGTGAAATTGAGCTCTTCCTCTAAGAGGCCACATTAAAGCCCTTTTGTAGTCTAATTGATCCATCATTCTAAATGATGCTTCAAGTTAGTTTGTCGTACTAGGGATTGAACCTGTGGCCTTGAGTAGACAAGCACTCTACCTGAGCTTTGCTCCCAGACCATGTTTTATTTTGAAATGGCCTCACTAAGTTATAGCATGCTGGCCTTGGACTGGCAATCCTACCGTCTCAGCCTCCCAGGTAGCTGACATCACAGGTGTGCACCATCATGCCAGTCCAAGTCAGTACTTTTGTTCACCATGTGGGAGCACCTGGGGTTCTCAAACTCTAGATCTTTCATTTTCCAGTTTTCCTTGGCCAGCACTCAGGACTAAGATGTGCTGGGAAATCATGTGCCCACCCAGAGCTGTGTGAATTAAGGACTGGGTGCTAGAGACTGTGCTCTTGGCTCTCATGCAGGGATTTTGTCTTCCCTTGGGGATCATGGAGGCATCTGCTGCCCAGAAGCCCTGGTGCCATTCCCAGGGCTCCTTCCAGTCTAGAGAAGGCATGGCTGCCTGTTCCTGGCAGGCTGATCTTGATGACCGGAACACAAACACCACAGCCATTGCTGCTGGCTGGGCTTCCACCCTGCCGAGGAGGGAGACCATTATACCCAGCCCAGAGATCCTGGCAGGGTATCCTCACACAACCTTTTATGATATTCTTCCAGGCCAATCTTCTGTTCTTAACCAACATTTCTGTGGAATTAGTTTTTTTTTCTTTTTCTTGTAGTACTGGGAATGGAACCCAGGGTCCCTCTAAGGTACATCACTAGCCCTATTTATTTTGAAATAGGATCCAAGTCGCCCCAGGCTGACCTTGGACCTGTTATCCTCCTGTCCCAGCCTCCCAAGTATTAGGATTACAGGTGTGTGCCACTGCACCTAACTTAGAATTAGTTTCTTAAAAGTTGTTAAGTGGTCTCTGGCAGGAGTTGACAACCTGGAAGTATCAAATGGAGGCAGGAAGCAAGCTAGGGAGGAGCTGAGAGGAGGCTGGACACAGCAGTGACTGGGTAAGCAGTCTTCCTGCCCACCTGGGCCTCTGGGGGAAAGCCCTAGAGGACTGGCACTTGAAGGTTAGGTGTTAGGAAATAAAAAACTCACTTGAGCTGGCTCTGACCCCCAGCGGGAGATTTGTGTTAAGGCCAAGATAGACTCCCATTATCTTAAAACAGGAAGCAAACATGCATTCAAAAGTATGTGCCAAATAATTAGAGGTACTGACTCTTGGTGAGTCATCTTGACATCTAGTCCTGGAGGTGGGCTCATCTGGCTGGCGGGAGTGGAGTGATCACACTGGCTGGAGCACAGTGCCCCAAGCCCAGCTCCACATTCAATTGCCCCTGCCCCTGCACAGCCCAGCGTGGGAGCCCTCTGCTCAACAGAAATGAATAAAATTCTTACTGGCCAACTTCTGCATTCAGTTCTCAACTCTATGGCTTTGGGAGGGAAACCTGAAACTGTCCAAATGAGGGGCTCCTGAAGAAGCGGGAAGTTACACCAAACTCAGGCCCCTGCCCTGGGCAGGTGTGGCCCATCTGCCAACGTGGTCCTGAAGATGCCAGGCCAGCAGTTCTGGGCAACTTCAGCTTTGTTCTCTACTCCAGGTGACTGGGGTAATGGCTTATGTGACAGAAACCAAGTGAAAATTTTTATAATTTCTGTGCAACTGAAGTTATTAACCTTGAGGGTAAGTTTTCTCCTTGAGGTTTCTGCACTTCCCGGGGCATCTGGCACAGGATCAGCGATAGTGCCGCAGGTAGACCAGCTTCTGGGGAGGGAACTTCTCCCTGCAGAGGGGACACTCCGTCTGTGGAAGAGGGGAGGGTCATTGGCTGCTCGCTGTGGTTGGCCTCACCCTTCACCACACCTGTCCCTTTACTTGGTACCTGTGACTTAGACATTTACATGTCTCTTGCAACTCATGACCAGAAAACAGCCTTCCTCAGAGGGACTGAATCCTGATGGGGTTCAGGGTGGCGTGCCAGGTATGGGACAGTGCTACCTTGTGACAGCTGTGCCCATGGATGTTCAGGGGTGCTGCACAAAGGGTGCCTCAACTACCCTTAACGCTTGTGGACCCCGGGCACCTCCCTGCCGGGATTTTCTTTTTTTTTTTTTTTGCGGTATCGGGGATTGAACGCAGGTACCGCCCGGCTCTTGCCGCCCGGCTCTTGCCGGGATTTTCCTGGCGACTGAGCTCCACGTCTGTCCGGCATGCCTGGGTGGGCAACTATGGAGGACCTCAGGTCTCACCAGTAACACAGCGTGACATGCTATTCTGATCCCTTCTGTCTAGACCTTCCCAGCAGGTCCAACTATGGTTGAACTATGGTGCTGCCTCTTGGGGACAGGACTCACACTGCACCTTTTGCACCGAAAAAGGAACATGCTTGTTCCACACTCGCACACAATTGTGTTCAGAAAAAACATACTCCGACCCTGTAGCACTTCCATCTCTTAGGAGTGTTTTTGGAAGAACGAATACTTGTGTTCTTGTCCTGCTCCACAGAGCCAACAGTGAGTCGGCTGGGCTGACGCCATGTTGAGTCTCCCCCTCACTTGCACTTGTAGCCCGGGATTCTGGCCAGGCATTTCACCAGGCCCAGCTGCTTAGGGGAGGCAACATGTATGCCGCCACCCTGGGCACCCGTCCTGCTGGCACCGGAGAGCCCAGTGTGGGCACAAGGACAGCCCAGTGGGTGCAAACGTGCCTGGACTCCCAAGTGCAGCGAGGACTCCTAGCAGCAGGATGGCGTGGGCAGGTGTGGCCTGGTCTGTGCCCCACATGCCTTCTGTGCAGGCTTTCAGCCAAGCCTCAGCAGATGAGCGTGGAACTTCAACCCAAACAAGGCCTCACCTGACTTACCTGGGAGCTTTTAAAAGATGCCCACCCCACCACCCCTAGATCGAGGGGAGGTTCAGCAGCCTGGCTCGCGCCACATGGGCTCAGTGGGCCACGCACCTTGGTGCTACACCACTCGGTGATGCACTCCCAGCAGAAGAGGTGGCCGCAGGGCGTGGCTGTTGCGTGCCTGCGCTCCTCCAGGCACAGGGTACACAGCGGTGTTCTGGAAACAGCTCTCTCTTCCAGGGAGCTCCTGGGGAGGGTGGGGACAGTCAAGGTGAGAGTGGTCCACAGTCCTCAGTTGTGCTGAGGCAACCCCAGGCCCCTGGCGCACCTGCGATGGGACAGGTTGCGGTGCAGCCTCCATTCCTTCCTGGCTCGTTGTCTCTGTCTGAAGCTGTACAGCTGCAGCCCCGTGGAGAGCACCAGGTGCAACAGGGAGATGAGCCCCAGCAGCCTGTAGCTTGCACGAGCCCTCAGGTCCTCTCCAGACAGGTGGTGGACGCGGAGCTGTCAAGGCAGGCAGCCCCACAGCCATCAGGACCTTGAGGGGACTTGGCCTCGGTGTCTGCTGGAGGGCCTAGAGACTGAGACCAGGCCCCAGGGATGGGTTCAGGAGGCCAAGGGAGAAGTCCTAGGCTTGAGATCCACCTCTGTGCATCCTTAGCACAGACAGAACCAGAGGAGTGTGTGAAGAATCTGGGTTGTCCAGGGACCCCCCTCTTGGGGACAAAAGGAACCAGCCAAGCAGTTGAGCACTGGTGGTGGTGGTGGTGAGCCAGACATGCGGATGCTGCTCACTAGCTGCCCTGCTGTAGCAATGACACTTCCCTGCTTTAGCCAGACGTATAGCCCTCTGGGGACACTCTGGCCTCCAGGGACACTGTGCCAGTCTCTCGTGCTGCTAGTGATGTAACTGTTGGCCACATCACTGAAGAGAAATTCCATGGACCTCCACTTCCTGTACCTTTTCCACTGGCTCCAAATGGAGACAACCAGGTCAGCCAGGCAGGGTTGGGGCCAGAGAAGCACATATGGGGAGGGCAGACCCCACTGCCAGCCTGGCCCTGCTGCCCTTATGGAGAGAAGCCCTGTGCCCATCCCAGGTGCCCAGCCCACAGTGGCCCTGGGGAGGAAGGAATAGCCATGCAGCAAACTCCCCAACTCCTGCCAGGGGTGAAGGCTCTGGATATCCCCCAAGTCTGGGTGCACTGAAGACAGACCTGACCACAGCTCTGCAACAGAGGTCCTGGTAACCTACTGTGTGTGGGCTGGGGCAGCACCACAGGGGGACAGGAGGGAGGGGTGGGTCCCTTCTGAAAGGAGCTCATGCACATGGTAGTTCAGGTCAGGAGGGGGCCCTGGAGGTGCAACCACAGGGGAAGGCTTTATGGGTGAATCAGAAAGCAAGGGTGCCAGTGAGGGCCGGGAGGGAAGACTCGGAGTGGCTGCCTTAGGCAGCAGATGGCCTGGCAGGCGCATCAGAGTGGCCTGGGGGATGCGAGGCCAGCAGTGATTTGGCCATGTGGCCACTATGGGTCACTGCTGGAAAAACATCCCTGGACCAAGACCTAAGTAAGACCCTGCCTGTCAGGGCTGCTGGATGGTGGTAGTCAGGGGCCCAGGAGCCAAGTGGGAGGAAGAGTGGGCAGAGGGGGAGGGCCCACACTTGGGACCAGCTGTTCCTTCCCCAAAGCAGTGACACGACACAGCCACAGACTGGACCAAGATTCCCTTGGTCAGTGATCTACCCCACCTCCTGGCAGCAGGAAGAGAGTGGCTCTACCCTCAGGGTTTGTGCAAACTGGACTTCCCTGGGTCTTTTAGCAAAATATAACTGAATAAAACCTCATGTCCAAGGACAAAATCTTGGTTCCAGCCTCAAAACACAACTCTTGGCTGATTATGTCACCAGCATAGGCCAAAAGGGCGGAGGCTCTGCACAGGGACCCAAGCCAAGCAGCAGTGGGTGGGGGTGGCCGGATCAGGGGCCCTTGGCTCTGATACTTACATAAGTAATCCCCGAAAGCCTCTTGGCGAGGTGGTAGAAGATGCCATGGATGTAAAACCAGGCGACATGGAGCCGATGGAGGCAGGCAAGGCCCTGTCTGAGGACAAAGGTCATCCGCTGAAGTGTCCTCCGCTGCTGCTCAGTCAGGGTGGCTGCATGGCGACGTACCCAGCGCCGCATCGCCGACCGGCTGCGTCCACTGGGCATCAGGCTACCCTGCGAGGGCCTCGCAGTGTCACCATCGGCCTGCAACTCCTGCTCTAGGGGCAGCAGTGCCTTGTCCAGCAGGTAGGGCAGGACTGAGTGAAGAGCAACCAGCACACAGCGGCGCAGCCTGGAGGGCACACGCCGCTGGGATGGGTCCACCTGGACAATGCCGACATATTCCTCCCCTAGTGTCTGGTAGCCTGGGAGGACAAGGACAGGTATGCACTGGTGAGGGCTGATGCAGGGCTTCTGGGGCCAGCTTGCTTCTAAGCATTAGGTCCACCAGCCCCACGTGCGACCCTTGAACTCTGGCCAAGGCCAACATCCCCCCCCCATTGCTGAGCCCACCATGGCCTTGCCATGGCCTCAGGCAGCATGTGACAGTCTGCCACTCAGCTGCCTTCGGCTCCTGGGATCTGGCCTGCTGTTATGGGTTGGATATGAAGTGTCCCCAGACACATGTGTTGAAGGCTTGGTCCCTGGTGCAGTAATATTCAGAGGTGGGGCTTTGGGGAGTGATGAGGGCGCTAACCTGAGCAAGGCTAATCACTGATAAGTTCACAGCTGACTGGCCATTAGGAAGTGGGACCCAGTTGGAGGTAGGTAGGTCGCTGGGGGGTGCCTTTCAACAGTATACCTCATCCCCTCCCCACTTGCTCTGCCTCCTGCCTGCCATGAAGTGAGCACCTCTGCTCCACCAAGCACTCCCTGTCATGGTGTTCTGCCTTGCCAGAGGCTCAAAACGGTGGGCCAAATGACCACGGACAGAACCCTGAAACAGAGCCTAAACAGACCTCTAAGTTGATTTTCTCAGGTACTTTGCCCTTCCTTCCTGCTGCTCTTCAAAGGCTGCTCGTTTCTGTTTCTCCCTTTTCTTCCCTGCCACATCTTCTCTACCTATCCCTGCCCAGGCCATAAGATCTAGTCTGTGGCTCCCTACCTCCCACGTGCACTGACGCAGCCCTAACTTACGTCCCAGCCTAGACCTGGTTCACTTCTGAATACCAGGCTCCCAGGTCAGCTGCCTAGCTAACGCTGCCATGTGGATTCAATAAATGTTCCCCAAATCACTCCCATCGAGAGCAAGCTTCCAGCCTGCCTCCTGGGAGAGCCTGCTTCCCCACTTCCTGTTTCTGTTGAAGACAATGCAGCCTCTACTGTTCCTGCGGTCAAGCCCCTGGTGCATCCTTGACTTCTCTTCCCCATGTGTCACACCATGACACCATGGCAGACTCTCATAGCCTCTGTGCAGGTCTCCCCGATTCCA
This sequence comes from Glis glis, assembly GCA_004027185.1. Taxonomy (NCBI): domain Eukaryota; kingdom Metazoa; phylum Chordata; class Mammalia; order Rodentia; family Gliridae; genus Glis; species Glis glis. The sequence continues at coordinate 60,055 of PVJS01005847.1, forward strand.
CCTCTGCCCCTGTGGCCTGGAATCAGCCAGCAGCCAGACTCTCCCCTGTCCCTGTCTCTGTGACACCCCATGCCTCTCAGGGAAAGCCAAAGGCTTACAAAGCCCACAGACTCCTCAGGGTCACCTCCCAGCCTGTTGAGGAAGCCTCTTCAGGGCCTTGGCCCTGTCTGGGAAATGCTCTTTCCCAAGACTGGCCTTTCCCCTTAAAGAGCTCATATTCCATGACAACACATACTACAGTCACTTGGTGCTTGTCATCCACTTCCCACCAACCAGAGTGCACTGCATGGTGGCAGGATGCCCTCAAGTGACCCCCTCCTGTAGTATTGGCTGGCACCTAGCAGGTGCTCAGTGGTCCTTGCTCAGTGCCCGGGTGGAATCGGTGATCCTGTGGGTTTTCCTCTTAGCTCTTTCCTCTAAAGGATGACCATCAGCCTTGACTCCCACTGCGCCACCAGGGCCTCACTGTCAGTACCCCTGGAACAAGGGTCAGCACTGTGACCCACTTGTGCCACCAAGGCCAGCCACTGAGAAACAGGTCCCAACAATACCCTGGGCAAAGTCCTGGATGAAGGTCCCCAAAGACAAAAAAAAGGATGAAAGGAGAGGCCCCTGTCTGGGGGTTGAGCCCTGGCCTCTAGGGAGAGTCTCAGGCAGCTCCTTCTGCTCTGGCCCAGGGCCCCTTCCTTCCCTGAGGCTGCCTGTGGGCTAATCACAGGAGCTTCTCACTCTGTCTGGCAGCCCCACTCCCACACTGTCCTCTGACTTGGGTGGATTGTGGGTCCCTTGGTGCCAAGGGCTCACCAAAGGCTGTTACCTGCAAGTGTGGTGAGGCCAAAGTAGGCTATGTCTGAGAGCAGCTCAATCTCTTTCCTCCACTCCAGCCACTTTTTTGCACCTGTAAGAGAAACAGATATTATTCCTGGGTTCTCCTAAGTACTAGAGACAACAATCTTCCCCAGGTGCTAAGGCCCAGATCAAGTACCCCCCCTTCCAGAAGGCCAACACAGCCTTCAACCACTTTTTTCTCCCCTGCCATCTCTCCACCAGGGCTGGCACCTGAGAACACCCCACCAGCAGCCGTCTCCTAGGATCTGCCCACCTCCAGGATCTGTCAGGAGAGCTGTTCTAAAGTTTAGAGAAGTCCCAGGAGTGACAGTCTAGGTAATTCTAAAAGCACAGACTGGAGACCACTGGTCTAGCATCAAATCTCTGATTTCCTGTCTGTGAGAACTCTCTGGAACCTCTATTTACCCACCTGTAAGAAGAGCAATAACAACAGAGCCTATCTGTGGGGACGTTTGAAGATTAAATGAGTAAACGTTCAAAAGCACCAAAAACAGTGCTGGGACAGAGTAAGTGCAGAGTGTAAGATAAGCACACTACATTAAAAAAAACTATTCTCATCGTCATTCTCCTCAGCCGCCAGCCCGGCCTCCTGACCCCCGCTGCCCAGCAGAGTCCTACTGCCAGAACCGCTCCCAAGGGGACACAGGGCCAAGTCGCCCGGCGCTGGTTTCATAGTCTAGCCGCGCCCACCCTGGACCGTGGGGTGGCAGGTGCAGGTGCATCCCCGCCTCCCTGAGTGCCCGGGCCTCTCACCGGCCAGGCTGTGCAGGGCGCTGCCCGCCGCGCTCCGCAGACCCCCGCGGTAGTACTCGTCCTTCTGAGCCGCGCGGATTACCTCCGGGGGACTAGCGGCTCGCGCCATGGCCGCAAAGCCCAAGGCCTTAAACGGCGCTGGCCGCCCACGTGGGCGGGACCTGATGACGCATGACGTCTCTCGGCGTGCGGCGCAGGTCTTGTGCGTCACGTGGATGAGGGCGGGCCTTGCAGAAGAGTGACGGGGCGAGACGGAGCACGGCGGCCGGGTTGGAAGGCGTGGCCAGGGGCGGGGCGTGGTCAGGGGCGGGGCGGGGCCCAGGCACTGCAGGCACAGGCGAGCCCGAGGGCCGGAGGGCGGAGCCGCGCGGCTCTATGAGTGGTGTCGGGCGCTCCCAGTTGTCCATAGCTCCTGCTGTCTGGCGTTAGATGGGCGGAAGGTGCTCTGGAGACCCGGGGAGCCCTGGGAACCCCGACCCCTCCCAGCCACTCTGTTCTCGGTGGGGGGGGACGGAGGATGGGCGCCTGGGGTGGCGCCAAGGCCACATGCCAGCGGGCCAGCGGGAGACAGAGCCCTGTTACCGCCACAAGCCACAGTGGGACCTGGTTCCCGGGCAGCAGACTGGGGTGGAGGAAAGGGAGAGGAGTTAGGGGTGAGGGGAAGGGGCTGGGTAGGAGGGGCAGCGGAGAGGGAGGGGTCTGGAGGGTGGAACCTGGATTGGAGGGGCGGAAAAGAGGGCGGGACATGGGGAGGGGCTGGGTGGAGGGCCGAGAAGAGGGCGTGGCCTGGAGATGGGAGAGTCCTGGAGGGAAGGGTGGGAAGA